>JAKTUH010000082.1:0-88558 GCA_030556585.1 Geotrichum carabidarum
CTCTTCCCCCCCCCCCCCACCGTCTGCTTCTTTCCTTCCTTTGAAAATTTCGCTTTAATTCTCTAGAAATATCTGCCATCAAAATCATATTTCATGGCTACTTCAACTGTTTATTTGCCTCCAATTTATCTATGATAACTGTTCTTTGTTCAGCCAGGAAACCAAATTGCATTGAAAAACTGTAAAAACCCACCCTCCCTTTCTCCAGACTCTTGACGCACCTCAGCCTTCCTCTCTATTAGCTTCTGCATTCTCGCCGCTACAGTCCGGGCCTCAGCTGCCTTTGCCACCCAATCTGCCGTATTCACATCGATAAGTCGGCTGCAATTTATTGTATTCAACCTGTCAGACCAGCATCCGCACCGAACTCGGCCCACTCCACTTGGAAAAACCCTCAACCATGTCATCAACCGCCAGCGGCCACTCTGGAGGTCAGTCTACAGATCAGTCTGGCGATACACTTCATCGTCTGAGTACTGGCCTCTCGTCCTCTACCAGCGTGTCTCCGGTGCTTGCTGTCAAGTCCAAGCAAAGCTTTTCAACCTTGGATAATGCGAGCCACCCAAAAATGACATCTCGTTACCACCGCGTAGCGCCAGTATCATACCCTCATGTTGTGCGTCCTGTGCCGGTATGGATTGCAGACCAGACTGGTAACAGCAAAAAGACATCAATTGCGTCGGTCATTTCGACGTCGACGCATCCGCCGTCTTCAGTCCCCGATGTTGATCCAACTTTTCCACGTGCATCAACAAACAACCAAGAACAGCAGGAAGATCAAGATGCTTTTACGACCATTACATCTCTTAATACCCATGCGAATAGCAACATTTCGAATGGCACGGTCTCGGCACCACCGACGATGGCACATAAAGGAAAGTCTGTGACCTTTTCGTCCAGCAATCCAGGGTATGGTGCCATACCCGATGATGCTTCACTAGGCTACTTTTCTGCCCATCCAGAGATGATTGAACTTCCTTCAAGCCAAGAAAGCAATATTTCACCCCGATATCCCTCATTCCACCTACCTTCATTTCCCGCCAAGCCTCAAGTTCATCAACCTCGCATTGCGTCAGGTGCTACCAGATGGACGTCTTTTGTCAACAGCACCCTAAATGCGCAGTCGCTTAATGTGGGGACTCATAGAATTGACGAAGAAACGCTGAATCAACAAGCGGATCTGAGTGGTGAATGGGGCGGCAGCTGGGACGAAGAAACCCGGTGGTCAACGAGTAGCCGCAACCGGTGGTTTGGATGGCTGTTTTGTTTTAGTTCTGACCGGCATCGCCTTAAAGAAGCAAGAAAACAGGACGGCAACAAAGAAGGTAACTTGTCCCACTCTGCGGCACAATTCACGAAGCAGTTTATTCGAGACCGTTCTCGTGAAGAGTGGAAGCCCAAACTTATGTCCATTCTCCTCAACAACCCCAATGTTCCTCTGGCACTCCGCGCAATCAACTTTATGTTGTCTGTTATTGCGCTGGGTTTGGCCGGTGCTGTGTTTGTCAAGTCGCACACTGCAAGTCCGGCCATCACCCAACAAGCATCGACCATCATGGCTTTATGCTGTCAAGCCACGGCCTTGGTCTACCTTGTCTACATTACATACGATGAGTACTCTGGCAAACCACTCGGCTTGCGTGATGCTAAAGGTAAAATCCGGCTCATTATGTTGGATCTACTCTTCATTATTATATCTTCGGCCAACTTATCCTTGGCATTCAACACTCTGTATGATCCCCTCTGGATTTGCCAGAATGGACTCATTAACTCGGATATCCTCTCAAACCCGTTGTATATCCCATACAACGCGACTATTTGTAAAAGACAGCGCGGCCTTGCGGCTTTCATCTTTCTTTCTCTCATTTCCTGGATCATCACCTTCACCATTAGTATTTTCCGTTTGGTGGAACGCGTTTCCAAGTAAACAACATTTTGTCTTGCATTATCATGATCATGTCTTTTCTTTTATACAGGTTTTTTTTTCTTTTTTTTTTTTTTTTTTTCCTTTCATTAGTTTAATATTTATTATTTCAGGTTCCATTTCATGAATCGAACAACTCTCTATTCCTGAATTCCACTGTTCTAACGAAACCTCGCTTGCTCATACAACTTGGTCGGATGTTGTTGGCGATGGAAGGAGAAGTTGTAACTGATCACGTGATAATAGCACTTTTGATTCTACGTTAAGAGGAATTCTCTTCTGCTCTCCCATCTCCCCTCTACACAAACATCATAACCTCAATGCCTCCACAGCCTCCATCTCAATTGCCACGGGCAGACGATTTTCAGGCCACGTAAGTTGATTTTCATTTCATATTCATCTGGTTAAGGACCTGTTCTTTGATGATCAAATTGCATCGCCATCGTCCGACTCCGCGAAACTCACACACACTACTTTAGGTGGGCCTTCATTCAGAATGGAGTTGACCAGATCCTGAAAGGAGATCTTAAGGATGGGATGGATCCCAAGCTGGTAAGTTAATGATACATCTGTGCTTGAGTCTTACTAACCGATGATGGATAGTACATGAATATCTATACGTATGCTGTCGATAGACCCTTATTGAAATGACTACTAACACCCAAGTAGCGCAATCCACAACTTTTGCGTTGCAAACGGTACCCTTCAATCACACAAGCTCAGGCTTGTCACAAGAGGTGCTCAACTGCTTGGAGCTGAAATTTACGAAGGGCTCTCTGCGTACCTTCAGGAACACCTCCATGAAATTAAAGAGGAATCAACATCGTACAGTGATGAGAATCTCATCCAATTCTATATCCGCACCTGGGAGAGATATACAACCGGTGCAAGGTTCTTGAACAACATTTTTGGTTACCTGAATAGGCATTGGGTTAAGCGTGAACGTGAGGAAGGTAGAAAGCACATTCACGATATCAACACACTCTGCCTCATTCGATGGAAGAGGGACTTGTTTGATGAAACTCACGACGCTGTCATGGAAGCAGTACTTAAAACAATTAGAAAGCAACGAGATGGTGAGGCCATTGCGACTACAAGCATCCGCAAGATTGTCCAGTCTTTTGTTGCCCTCGGTCTAGATGAAAACAACATTCGAAAAACGAACCTCAGCGTTTACGTGGATGCGTTCGAAACACCTTTCATGCAGGATACACGCGAATATTACGTAGCCGAGTCCCAGGAGTTTCTGGCGAGCAAGGGTGTGGTCGAATACCTCAAGAAAGCCACAACTCGTCTCAAGGAGGAAAGCGGCCGGGTGGATATGTACCTCCACCCTAGCAGCGAAAAGACCCTCAACATTGTCTGCGAGCAGGTTTTGATTGCAGAGCACGCCGCGGCAATACAGGAAGAGTTTCTGCCTCTGCTCAAGGCTGACCGCGAGGCTGATATCAACATCATGTTTTCTCTCTTGGAGCGCATCTCGGGTGGCTTGGAACCCTTACAGAGTAAATTGAAGGAATATATCAAAGGCCAGGGATTGGCTGCGGTTGAGACTCTGGTAACAGAAACCGGAAGCAACCCGCTGGAGCCCCAAGCCTACGTGGATACCCTTTTAAAGGTTAACAACAAGTACTCTAAGCTGGTACAGGTGGCGTTCGGCAACCACAGTGACATGGTACAAGGGCTTGACGACGCCTGCCGCGATTTCATCAACACAAATAGTGTCACTAAGCCCGCTACTAAGGGCTCATCAAGAGCCCCATCTACTCCTGAGTTGCTTGCCAAGTACAGTGACAGTCTCTTGAGAAAGTCGGCAAAGACACTGGAAGTTGCGAACATTGATTCTGCTTTGTCTGGTGTCATGTCTATCTTCCAGTACGTTGATGATAAGGATGTGTTTGAAAAGGCGTACTCCCGTACTCTTGCTCGTCGTCTTGTGAACAATACGTCTGTCTCTACTGATGCTGAGACCAACATGGTCTCGAAGCTGAAGGAGATCTGCGGGTCTGATTACACAAACAAACTGCAGCGCATGTTCCAGGACATGATTGTGTCTGGTGAAATGCAAAGCTCTTTCCGTGACTTTCTGTCCAACTCTGAGTTCAAAGCACCCGGCGAATTTACGCCATTCGTGGTTGCGGAAGGTTTCTGGCCTCTTCCTAGTTTTTCATCTACATTCAAGCTTCCAGAGGAACTCGTGCCTGTTTTCAACAAGTTTGTGGCCTTCTATGGCAACAAGCACACTGGCCGTAAGCTGAACTGGCTTTGGAATTTCAGCAAAGGTGAGCTGCGAGCCAATCTTACAAAAGGATCCAAGGTGGGCCACACTTTCCAGGTCTCAATTTTCCAAATGGCTATCCTGCTTCCTTTCAACGATGCCCTTGAATACAAGATCGAGCAGCTGCGCGAAATCACAGGTCTCGACAACGACATTCTCAACAACTCGCTCAGCATTCTCTTAAAGGCCAGAGTGCTTACACAGACCCCCGCTGACGCGCACTGCGGCGACGATGGCACCAGCTACACCGTGAACACAGATTTCAAGAACAAGAAGCTGCGCCTGAATCTTAACATCCCGCTCAAGTCCGAGCAGAAGAAGGAGACTGACGATACGCAAAAGGCGATCGACGGCGACCGCAAGATGTTTTTGCAGGCCGTCATTGTGCGTGTCATGAAGGCCCGTAAGGAGCTTAAGCATGTCCAGCTTGTGCAGGAAACTATCGAGCAGTCCAAAAAGAGGTTCACGCCCAAGATCCCGGTCATTAAAAAGTGCATTGATGAGCTTATTGATAGGGAGTACCTGAAGCGACTTGAAAACAACAGGTACCAGTACCTTGCATGATTAAATGGGCGGGCTTGGAGTGACGTGTGTGCATGTACATTGTGTGGATGGCGTACTGAGCCAACGAACGAACGTACGACGAATGATGTCTCTTATTTTTATACTTTTTCTTCCTTTTGCTCTTTTCATTTTTACCATTTTCTCTGTGTCTCTAGATTCCTTGGTTTGATCAAGAAGTCCATAAAATTTATAATGAGAAAAGAATTAACCAAGAAAGAAAAAAAAAAAAAAAAAAAAAAAAAAAAAAAAAAAAAAAAAAAAAAAAAAAGGCTACCATCAAAACGAAGTAAAACGAAGTAAAACGAATACAATTGAGTAAATATTAATAACGAGGTGAAATGAATGAGTGTTGGAATATAAATAAAATGCAATGACTGGTTAATTTTTTGAGTTGGCTCGGTTTTTTTTCTTTCTTTCTTCAAGCGTTGATTTGAATATCTTGTGTCGCTCCTTCTGCCACCCGCTCAATCTCCTGGTTCAAAGCCAAAACCCACAAATCTCGTTCCTGCCTCGACCGCGTCAAAAACACCATGGACGTACCACTGACACCCAGCCGGTTGGCCAGCCTCAATTTCAGCTTTTGGCTCTTTTTCGCATGGTTCTTGATTGGTCTCTTTTTGCCAAACCACAGCACAAAACACCGGAACCCCTCGTCCTCGTTCGATTTCCAGCCGTCGGCGTACACGCGTGGGATGAAGTGCGAGCCCGGGTTCTGCGCGTCAAATGACTTGTCCCGCCCCTTCAGCATGTCGGCTTCGGTGATGGGGCCCGAGTAGACGTAGCACGAGGAGTCAGACAGGTCGATCGACTTGTAGCGCCGGTGGTCCACGCGCTCTTTGATCTTGCCCGACACCGTGCGGTCGTAGACAGAAAACAGCAGCAGCTGACCTTGACACAACACGACGTGGTATTTTCGGAACGACGCATGCTTTTTTGGTTTTTGATAAAGCGTTCCATTCAAAGTGATGCTTCTTGACAGCGCGTTGCCTCCACCTGGAAACATGTTGGCATCGGCGACGCTATTGGACGTAGTCTCCCATTTGGGCGCATCTAACAAGAACGGATCAACCCCGTCTTCCTCTCTATCGAAATTGAGGCGCTCAAGATTCATTTGCCGAACCTCGTGCATCCGGGCGACGTCCTCGAACACGCGGCGTTTCCAATAGGTTGACAGCTCTTCCAGCCGCTTGATCCAGACATCGCGCGTGGTCTTGTTGTAAGCTTGCAGACGAATAATACGTCCCGTGGACATGGTCAATTCAAACATGCCTTCTGTATCGAATTTAAGCGGCGGCGATGCAAATAAAGGCAAGTCGTTATTCGCACCTCCGTCTGTCACAGTATTGATAGACACAATTTCACACAGATCCAAGAACCCCTCCGATGTGCCCAGAATTGACACTCTCCGTTCCATCTCATACAGCGCCGCAATATCATGCCGCATCACGTCGTCAGGGTCATCGTTTCCACAGAGCCACTCGATTTCGCCCTCTTTGTTGGTTTTATACGGCGCAACGTTATAAACCAACGGTGCGTCTTGGTACACCTTGTGAAGTTGGCACTCTTCATCTTGCTCCACGGATAGTCCAGTTTCGGACGAAATTAATTTGATGGCATCTTCCGTCGACGGGCATGGCGGCAGTGCATGGCTTGTTTTTGAGAAAAACATGAGGTTATCATGAGTATGGAAATAGAGAGTTTTGAAGAAAAGTTTGTTGAGATGTCCTCTGTTTCGCTTGACTTGGCCAGTCCATGTTGTAAGTCTCATTAGGTAGCCTTCGATCGGGACAGGCTCTTCCATTTCGGTCTGATCGTCCAGGGTCACAAACGAGCTATAAGGTTTCTTCAACCTAATTTCCAAGTCGTGTGTTGACTCCAACACCCAATTGTAGTAAAGAGCTTCCTCGTTGGTTTCATCCAGCCATTCAAGTCTATCATATCTTCTCCATGCCAGGCCCAGCTTATTCTTGCCGATAATTTTCAAGATATCCTGTTTGGTGTATCCGCAGCTATTGAACAACTTCACTGTTATCCCAAAAAGATAGATCATCAAAGGGCTGGCGGCTTCAGCCGCATTCGATCTCATGTCTCGATAGCTTAACTTCTTTGCACCCCTCTGCCGGGCATTCAAAACTTTTTCTTGTTCCTGCTGAATCATTTTCAGTGGTAGTATGGCTTGTATGGTAAATCCCAGATGAGGGATACCTAGCGTCAGAATAGGCGTTTTTCGGATACCAAGAGTTCGTAGAAACAATGCGAGCCAACGGAGCGACAACGCGTGGGACCTTGCTCGTAAAATGTAAAATAGTGTGCCCTTATCAGACGACTTCCAAAATACAATAGTTTTGTCCAGAGTGGAATAAAACTTGACTTGCATATCTGAGGTCAAAAGTGTGTCAATTTTTGAGATACTTTTGGCCATGTTCTTCTCAACCTTGGCAATGTAGCGGGTATCATAAAACTGCAGCAGAATAGGCGCTTGGTTATTTCCTGTGTTTCTTGCAACCATGACATACTCCTTCCAGCGCTCCAGAACTCGGGTCTCAATTTGCTCAACCTCATTGAACTGCGGACTGACGTACTGCGCTTTGCTGGCTTTAACCATGACCAAAAGCTTCTCAGCAGCGATGATCTCACCAAACTGCTTGCGAGCAAGAAAATTGCTCAGTCCTTTGTCAATGGCCCGCTCGCTAGGATTGGGGTTTACGGTTTTCATGGTATGGATAGTCTCTTGCACGACTGATCTATTGTCTGCAAGTAGTGAGTTTTCCCACGAAGATCGACCAAAAAGAGAAGGATTAAGAGAAAAAGTACGCCCTTCCTCAGTTTCTGATTCAGACTCAGATTCAGATTCGGATGCGGATGATGTAGCTGATTCGTATTCAGAGATCTCACTACCTGCTGCTCGGTGGTCCATAGCTGTCACAAATGAGGCGACCCCTGATGAAATGGCAGAATGCCTTGAATAAGATGGATACATTGCAATAGATTCGGGTTCTGGCGAAATTTCAGCCAGTCTCTCATCTTTATTAACAACCGAGAGCGTATCCCATTGAACACTCATTGGGCGCTGTGCTCCCGTAGTATAACTAAGCATAGAAGAGCCATCAATGCTGGTATGTTCAGGAGGTGGAATGACGGCAAACGGTTCCAGTGTTACCAGGCCCTCTTCGTCGCTCAGAGTTGGTTGCTCATGACTCAGCTGGAAGTGAACCATTCCGTGCGATGCCGACTGTGCCTCCCCATTTCTCACAATGATCGGCTTAGGCGGCTTCTCGACTATTGACAACATGTTGCTAGCCAGGTCGTCTCGAGTCTGTCGATTAATGGTTTCAATGTTGACGACATTCTTCTTCTTGCTGTCTTTGGTAACTGTTCCTGAGCGGAGATCAAAGTATTTTTTGTAGGTCGGCAAGGAGTTGCGGAGATGTCGGTACCGCTTTCGCCAACTTGGAGCTGGATTCTGGGTCCAATCTGGTGTGTAGGGGCCTACCGCGAGAACCCGAGTATCCCGATCTATCTGTTCGGGGATCGAATTGTAGAGTCGAAGGGCAGTGAACGACTTTTCCGAAAGAATTGGCAGTTCTCTCTTTGCATTCTGGGCGCTATGGTATATGTTAGATACAGCAAGTCCTGTAGAGTTGAGAACCAAAAGGAGTCGGCTGCTGGTACATACAAATCATAGCCTTTTAAAAAGTCCCTGATCCTGTCAAAGGACGGGTTTGCACCAAAGTCTTCGTAATCCGCGAAAGTTTGAGAACTACTCTCCGCACCATTCAGATCTTCTGAGCTCGATCTAGACAGAGCCGGAAGCTCGAATGAAATAGTGGGATTGGCAGCCATGTAGAGCTAAGTACGCCACCCACAGCAAGGAAATGGGACCGTTAAATCAGGAGGGATGTTTTGTCTGACTGGGAGGTGTGCAGCTCAACTTTTGGGTAATTGTCCAACCAAGGGTTTTTTTTTCATGTGCGTTTGTTTGTGCCTCAGAAAAGAGTAGATTTTACAAAAGACTCGCTTTACAAAGAAAATACTGGCACATTTTTCAACAGCTATTCAAGGGATTGTCATGACCTTTGCTAAGAGAAATCATGAAATCAGCTATGGAAGGTGCCCATGAGTCTCGCTAAATTCTCTGAGCTTTAGAATTGTCTTGACCCCACCAAATTCAAGACGAGCAAATCATGAACTTGGAGCTCTTTCGGTCTACAGACCAATACATGCGCATATTTAGTTCGAGTTGCAGCATACCTATATGCTGGATGTAATTCAAATCCAGGCTATGAGAACCTTGTGTCTAATCCAAAACCGGTGGCTGTTAAGGCACTGCAAGACATCCGGTTCTTCTTGGTCAGTGATGGAATACATGGCTTCAAAGGAAAAAGGAGATTACTAGAACTGCAAATTTAAGGCTTTAGAAATGAGTACTATATAATTCTTGGAGTACAAGATAAAATTCATTTGAGGTTAATACATAGAGAGATAGATGATGCTTGTTTCAGATATCTAACAAGAAAAAGAGACACATACATCATGAACAAAATAATAAAAATAAAATGAAAACAAATAAATCAAAGTCATCTAGCGATACAACCTGCTGTGGCGCTGTGAAGAGCCAGGCAGAGGTTGGTTGTCAGGATCTTGCGTATGACTGTATGTCCGCATAAGACCCTCTGCCGTCGTCAGATCCTCCAACTCCATAGACATCCGCATGCTAGCCATAGTTTCGCGTGGCGGTGCCTGTTCATTGCGAACGCGCATCTGAGCCATGTCAAGGGATTTTCGAATGGCAGAGTTGCGACTCCTCTGTTGCCGGTTCTGGCTGCCGCTTGATCTGGGAATACTATAGTTGATAGCACCATTATTAGTAGAGATAGAAGATGTTGTATCATCACAAACACTCTCAGGATATAGCTGCTCAGTATCAAAACTGATGTAGGATGGTGATGTAACATTTCCGTGTCTGGCAGGCTTGGGCCGGGAATGGACCAAGCTTTCATCGTCAGTGAAATCAAACTCTTCTAGGGTCTTTCCGTCTCCATATTGTGATCTGCGATTCCATCTTCCGCTCACTCGTTTCGCTCCGTTAGTAAGCTTATTTCCCAAGGACAAGCGTCGTGAAGGTGGATTTTGCATCCTGTCGCCAACAAGCGGGTTATCAAATACATCCTCTTCATCAGATTTTACTGTGACAACGGCCGGAGAATTATCAGATGAGGATTTATCAGATGGAGAGGGTGGATGGAAAACTCCTTGCTTTTCTTCTTCAAGCTTTTCAAGAATATTGACCGCAGTGAAACCTGGGTTTTCTTCCGAGATGGGTGGAATACAATCATAGTCGCCTTTCTTCCATTTTTCTCGCACAATGTCAACATCAGACGGCCGGAAAATCTTTTGTGAAGCCATATAAATGTAATGCGGGAGAAGACACAATGTGATACCAAGAAGAATTACAGACCAGTAATTGAGAGAACCCATCATTTGAGCAGCCATTTTGTAAAGCTCGCCAGAAACAAGAACCGAGGAGTAAATTCCAGACCAAACAAAGACAAATAAAGTAGAAACAATGTTGACGAGAACAGAAAGAATGTCCCATCTGCTTTGATTCATGAGAATGTACAAGTTGCAGGAAAATACTGCAATTGTGCAAACAGAGAAGCCCATCCAGAATCGATGATCCAACGATTGACCATTGTAGTCAAGGAATCCGACTCCAAGAAAGGTGAAATACGGCAGGAAGAATGCCACCAGGGACTGGTAAAGACCATCAGACATATACATCCAAAACTTCATTTGAGACCAATCCAAACCCAGCACACCTCGCTGGTATAACTGAGGCACTGCTAAGCAAAGACGATCCTCTACATCTTGATCAAGGACACCGAGAAGAACGACAGGTGCAGATGTAAAAGCCAGGTTGAACAGCAAGACATAGGTGTATTCAAAGAGATATGCACCATCAAAACTGGAAACGACACCATACCAAAAAAGAGCAAACGTAAACACCATGTTTTTGTAAAAAAAGTTTGGAATCATCTCGGCCAGACGCTTGTAAGACCAGCGACCGTGGACGAGAAGCAGGCGAGATAAAAATCGAAATTGACCTACAGCGTAATCAGAAGACATGACTGCGGCCCGACCTTCCTCACCTGCAATACCTACACCGACATCGGCTTCCTGGATCATGGCCACATCATTCGCACCATCGCCAATAGAGAGAGTCATGACCTCCAAGTTAACCTTGACCAGACGGACTACTGCCGCTTTTTGAGCAGGACTGACACGACAACACAAAACAGACTTGCATTGTTTGCATAGAAGCAAAAACTTGAGTTTTAGGTCGTCTTCGAGACAGAGCTTTAAAGTATCGCCGTCGACAACGATGGCATGGTTAGGAGAAGGAGGACTGTGATCCAGTTTAGCACTCATAAGAGCTCCTTCAGTTGCTTCCAATCCAAAATACTTGTCCAAGTACTCGGTTAACAAATTATCAGTAGCTTCCATTGTGTTTTGCTCAGGCCGTAAGACCAAAAGCTCCATTCCATTATCAAGCAAATTGCAGGAGAAACCAATATTAATAGCTGTTTCAACTTTGTCACCTGTAAGCACCCAAAGTTTGATACCTGCACGACCAAGAAGAGCAATTGATTGGGGAACACCTTCCTGAAGACGATCCTCAATCGCAGTACCTCCTAGGAGTGTCAAGTTACGTTCCAGAGCATCTGCAACCTCTTCCATCCGATCTTCACGATCAGTTAGAGCTGCAGATGCGGCTTCATGATCTTGGCTAAACTTGCGATATTCAGCTTCAGTAATTTCCTTTTCAGCAATGCACAGGGTTCGAAGGCCTTCGTTGGCAAATTGTTCAAGATGAATAGCAGTTTCGGAAGAGATAAATTCTTGGTCATCGGGGTTGAGTCGTGAGTAGATAATACTATCAGCTCCCTTGCAAATTAGTAAAATCTTGTCCTTGCCATTTAAACCTTGCTTAGGAAGCTTTACAATGGCACTCATACGTTTTCTGGTAGAATTAAACTCAATGGTGTTGAGAATTTGGTACTCCTGTTCCACACCTTTAACATTAAGAACGACGCCACTAGTGGTTCTATCCAGAAAACTGAAGCCCATATCGCGTGCAGCTCCAACAAGAGCAGCCTCGTCCGGTGACTGAGCCTTGAAATCGCGACGTCCAGGATAAACCTTGCTTGGCTCTGTGATGACTGAGTGACAAAGAGCCAGAGCAAGCATGAAATGATTGGTTCTTTCTTGCTGTTCCTTTCCACTGGCGCCTCTCATATCAGCAACAAATTGAGAAGAAATGAAGGTCACTTCATCGTCAATCATTTGGGCATTGTCATTCAACTGACGAAGTTGTCGGATCATAATTTCCTTGTCGTGGGAGATCTCCTTTGTCATCTGTTCTGCTTCGGCTTCTACATCTATTCCCTCACGTTTTCGGATTCCCGCAAGAGCTTCTGTATATGCCTTGCCATAAGCAACACCATTGATGGTACACTTTTTGAACTCCATAACGTTTTGCGTGAGAGTACCAGTTTTGTCAGAGAAGACATACTCCACTTGCCCCAAGTCATCTGAAATACTCCATGACTTTGGGGTGCATGGGTAATCAAGAGGAGCATAGTATAAGTAAATATCACTGTAGATGAAAAGGGCTTGGATAGTTTTGACAAGTTCAATAGAAATGTACAACGAGATGGGGACCAGTGACTGATACAGGATAATAGCAGCCCAGAAGGTAATGAGACCGTCAATACTGGCATTACCTCCAATCGAGCCATACTCAAAGTAGGTGATGGAGGTATTTTCCATTCCAAAAACAATGCTATTGAAAAGGCCCGACAAAAGACAGATAATGAAGAGTAAGACAAAGTTGCAGATGACACTAAAATTGAGCTCTCGTGAGATTTTGCTTCGCTTCGTTGGAGTTTCTCCAGCATTCAGCATGATTTTGGTGTCTGGTCCAGTAAAAAGAACAGCACCAATAACCCATTTTGTATTGCGCAGAGAACATCCACGCAGGAGCATGTTATTGATAGATATAGGTTCAACTCCTATTGGAGGATCACGGCCAGACCCACGGTCATGATTTTGATCATTGTATTGATTCCATTTTGCAACACCATTGAAAGAATACAAATTTGCATGCGCCTTTTCTGACTCAATCCAGAACGTAGCGCGCTCACAGTCAGCAGCATGCTTAATCCCGGCACCACATTTGAGAGCTTGTCGAACTTTCAAATTGGTCTCACCATCAAGATTTTTTGTTTCGACGTAGCAAGCACCATCAGAATCAGACGTAGCAACAACGATCATGTCAGCTGGAATTTCTTCATTATTGCGAACGCGAACAAAGTCGCCAACGCGTACGTTCTTCCAGAAATCATGCTTAAATCGAGCCTTTCCTGGAACTTGGCGAAACGGATCCATGACAGAATTTTGTTTTGGCTCAAAGGGATTCGAATCATCATTTGGTGCATAGGAGAATGTTGATTGAGGCCGGTCATTGATGCGTTTTCGAGGTAAAGATTCCATTTCATGATCTGGGACAGTTGCAACGGATCGAATAGTCATGGAAGTCATGAGTTCAGAGCCAAATTCGTCATTTTGGAAGTTGGCATTTGGATCTTTGGCGGCAGCTTCTTTCTTTTTCTTATCCTGGACGCGACTCATCATGACACGAGTAGTAGCTTTTTTCATGCGACGCCAGAGCGAAACATTATCTTCAATGACGTTCGGATTGTGCCAGTATGAAAGAATCTGAGTTCGGGTGTTATTGATTTCAAGATCAAGAAGAGTACGGCGATAGTCTTCGATCGCATCTTTAACACCAGTGATTACTACAATGACCACGATAGGGACTGCAGCTAGTGTTGGAGATGAGACACCAAAAATAGGGAATGCCTAAGAAGTTAGTAAGTGAAAGGACGCTGAGACACATTACATACACCAAGGATGACGATGAATAAAAAGTAGACGTTTGCGACATTATTGAATTGAAAGTAAAGATTTTTTGGTAGAAATGAGAGTGGTGTATATTTTGTGGTTCTGACTTTGTTGCGAGGAAAGACTTCAAGAGGCATTTCAGATTCAGGATCGACCATTTCTCTCGGCAATGGCATGTTGAAGAATACTTTGTGTTCTGGACGAGCTTCCAACGCGTTGCTATCCTCGTTGGCAGGAAAGGAAGGGAGTGAGGGCGTCGGCGGTAGTTGACTGCCCCGCCGAGACTTAGATTCCTTCTTGTTGAATAATGATTTTGAGCGCTTGGGCTTATTATCTGGTCGTCCACGGACATGGCGCTGTGTGGCTACACGATGGCGTTTCATAGCTTGAGGTTGTTCAAATTCGTTTTCGAAAATCTCCTCAGTTTCTTCAGTGTTGAGTGTGTACTTGGTTCGATTAACAGGTCTCACATCATCAAGATCAATGACATCATGAGCGGGATTCACAGCGAAGGACTGCTTTCTTTGCATTGCCATGTCGTTCGGACTGTAAGGTCGAGAGACTGTTTGGGGTGTATATTTAGATGCAGGGTTTGAATGATTGATCCGAAGGTGCTTTCGCTCATTTTCAACTGGAGATACAGGAGAAAGGGAAGGTTGACTGGAATGCAAGTGAGATTCTTCTGGAGATGATAGAGTAGGAGATCGAAGTTGAGAGCCCTGAGGAGTGTGCGGGCCTGCCGCAGAAACTCTGGTGTTGACGGACATGGGAGAACCCCACTGTGCGACAGTATCGCGAGATAATAACGGCGTACCAGAAGGAAAATTAGCAATGCTTGGAGTTATTGGCCCCAGGTCGTACTCAGTGTAGTCAAATGCATCATCGACAGGAACAGAAATCGGCCTGATTTGAGCAAAGGGAGGTTGAAGAGGGGTGGAAATAGGAATTTGATTTGAGGATGGAGTCTGTTGCTGAGAAATAAACGGATTGTTGCTTAAACGGCGTTGATTTGAATGTGGCAGGTGTTGGTTCCTGGAGTTATCCTGTCGTTGATGTTGTTGATGCTGGGGTTGATTCTGTTGCGGTTGATTCGGCCTATGCTGCTGATGCTGCTCCTGAAAAGAATCAGAGAACGGCATTATAATGAGTCGGGCATGAGGTAATAACAGTGGCTATAAATTCTTGTATGGTATTAGACCAGCTGAAGCTATTGAGGAGTGGGTGAAACAGGTGGCTTGTCAGCGGTTTGGAAGAAAGGAGTGTGACGTAGCGTTGTCCGCAAATGCAGGAAAGAATGAATAGAAATAAAGATAATGAACGAGAGATCTAGTAGAGCAGTAGTGACGTGAGTGAAACTGTGAAAGATGGAGGGAGGGAAAGAGTGAAAGGAGGGAGAGACAGTATGGGAAGGGTTACACAAAAAATTAAATGGGTCAAGCTAGGGGCCACGAGTCCTGTGGAAGGGTGGAAAAAATTGGGCGACAAAAAAAAAATAAATAAAAATAAAAAAAAATAAAAAAAATTAAAAAAAAGTCAAAACAATGACCAGCAAAAAATTACTCGACCCGACAAAAAAAATAAAATGGATTTCTAATTGAAGCAGAAAATAAATGATGAGACTGGTCTTGCAATCAATGGAGATTACAGAATATCATGATATTGTGTCATGGCTCCTATGAAACTACTCAGGCGGGGCCGAACCCGTAGTACTTTGGTTGTACCTACGCCAATCAACACATTCAATCCTTCAACTTGATGAACATTCTCATGTCAATCTAGCGATCAACCGCCGAAAAAGATGGAAGCCGACCGATAATGCCAACTACGCGCAGATGAATTTGATCACCTTTGCAATATCAAGTCCTAAGATCCAACCGGCACGTAAACCTTAATTCAGATTAGCGCTATATATAGCTTCATCACCGTGAAAAAAGGGGCCGAAGTTTTCCATTAAACAAGAAGGTTTTGTCTTTCACCAACGCCAACGTCCATGAGACACCTTGTATACTAGTCCATGCTATGGTAGATACTATCTTTAATTCTGAACGACTTAGATTCTTGGATCCTGGAACATCAAGCAAAATATATAAACAGATTTAGTCGCTAATATTGTAATTTGGGCGATTAGTGAGACGACGTTCCCAATTACGCGCTCAGCCTTATTTCAAGGGGTAAAAAACTATCAACGGCCTCGTCTACCGGTCACAACTGTATAAGCCTCCTTATAGCGTGCTTGTTTGCCTCCGCTTGTAACTTGTCAGGTTGAGATTATAAATATTTAATTTTAGGGAGGCTGGGGCTCAATGAGAAGTGTGATTGATGGAGAATCAGATAGGAGGTCGGCTGAATGGAATTAACTGATTTATCTGAGAGCCTTTGGAGGAGGGTTGTCTAAGAAGGATGCTAGGAAACTATGTGCCCATATTGGACATCAGCAATCTTACTGTACAAGCTGTATTCATGGCTCTTTCTCTGATCCAACGTCCTTTCCAATAGCACGGTACCTAGCCTTGAGATCTGCAATTGTGCCTGCCTCGATCGTCTTCCAGAAAGCTGTTAGTTAAAAGTAGACTGTCTAAAGAAGCGAACTGGCCAGACTAACTTGCAGGAGGAGCACCAGCAAGCACTATTTTTTAGAAAGCCAAGCTGGCGAGCTCTTACGCAAACGGTTTTTCAACTGTAAAGGTTGCTAAGAAATTGTATTTGAGCTTTTGATCTCAACTTTATACGAATATTAAGCTCTCAAAAGAATTGAACCCCTACGAATCTATAGTTATACTGCAGCGTTGATGATCAATCTTATTTTGCACGGCAGTGTTATCGAGAGACATGTTTTTGGAAGTCGGATACTAGTACATTGAATCATCTTGATGGTAGCGAAAAGTTGCTTAGCCTCGCAAGCAAACAAACTGAACAAAGATATCACTTGCGACCGCTGCAGTGGATATATATTTCTCGAAACTCTTGCATACACACATGAATATATATATGATGTATACATATATATGTGTTGTCGCGATTAACTTGGAATTCAACGTGTATTGGGACACCAAGTGCTGGAGCTTTTCAAGCCAACAAAGTCATGGTCTACTCTGGCTGGCCAGCATGAACAGCAGCAACAACGGCATCATGAACGTAATCGTCAAGGAAGAAAAAAATTTGAGAGAACAAGAACAATTTTTATGCAATAACAGACAAGTAAAATTGGGAAAGCATAGCTTAGCTAGGTTGCTCGAGCGCTAGAGCGATGTAAGTAAGCCTGCTACTTTACTTGCATCATGTCACTTGTATACAATCTGCATCTGGAGAGATGCGTGCCCAAAGAATTATATTCTTATAGTTCAATCCTTAGAGATATCATCGCTTTCTACTAATCAAGATCAAGATGAAGCAACACAGTCCACTTTTGTTGAGAGCTTCAATTAATGTAGTATCACAATCTTTCGGGTGGCCAGTTGGACATGAATTAACGTGTGGGGTACTAGAACAATTGATACGAATTGATGCACAAGATCAAGGTTTTGGTAAAATTAAACTTTAGATCCCGGAATGAAGTAAAAAGTATCATGGTAAACTGGTTGACCCATATGGGCTCGGTTCTTTAGAATCATCTGCTGCATTTGAGAAAAGCGATGCGTCATTGACAATTAAACCGTATATAAAGCTCAGAACTTACAGCAACTCAATGTGCTCCGTCTTAAATTTAATTGTACGCGTATTTTCTTTGTCTTTATTTTACAGTCTCTCTCTAGAGCTTGTGCAAAATCTTTTATGAAAAAGGATATACACTTTACATCTTTGAATAAAAACTGTCTTAAACTTACCTTACTATAGACACCCGCCTTTGCATCACATACAAGCAGACCTGCATTGTATACTTGGAGGCCCGGGAGCATCCCATGCTTTTTTTTCATTGATAAGCATTTTATTCTCTTTTCTAGGCTCTTGGCTCTGTCTCGCTAAAACGAGGTTCACAAGCGATTGAGCATTGGAACACGATGCAATTCAAGTCGAGCGGATAGATCATACCAGCCAAGACATTTAACCCATGAATAAGCCAGTTGGAGAAACAAAGAAAGACCTTATGTTGAAGGGTCCATCAAAGAGTTGGACCAAAGGCCATTGAAATTTCAGAAGCGTATAGATGTATTAAATCATAATATATATTAGGCTCTACTTCGTTGTTCTAGGCTTCTGGAATACGTTCCTTTGTACTAGTAAGCTTGCCAAGCTCTTAATTATATATATATATCCTATATTCTCAGCCTCAGTGACAGAATTAGGTTTAGACTGACATACTAAATGCACAGGGCAGTTGTTAACATATGCATGCATAAGGCTCTGAGCTGCGATGCGATGTTATGTCTGACTGTGCGTCTCTAGCTGGCGCCATCTGTGACGCAATTACTGAATTAGGCTTAGTCACTGACTGGAAACAGAGCGCCTATAAGCTACTATAGGGATGCAAAAAGAACAATTGAGCCATATCCGTATATGAGCATACGTTGTTTAGAACACAAATAGTGTAACAAGACACAGCAGTCATGAAGTAGCAAAACGAATATCGTGTTCAGGAAATGTTGTCGCTTGGTTAGTTATAGAAGGAGAGTGCATTAACGGGCCCGGTTGGCTAGCTAGAGCATTGCAGCTTACTTCATTAACTGCAATTTAAAGCCAACAGCAGCATTTCTGCACATCTAGTGCGTGCGTTCACAACAATTATTATATATATATAGCTATATATATAAGATATTACAGTGTATACGCGTCGTTTAGAACTGCCATGCATTTCATGTATTAATTAATTAATTAATTATAATTGACCCATATGCATGCACAGATAACCTCTTCAATCTCACGTTTCATGTATATATATTTTCCGACACTCCGTCTCCTTCTTTTCTCTTTCTTGAAGTCATCTTTGCGGCGACCCTTAATATATATAGCTAAAGCTCCGCTCTATTGTGAAAAATTTCAATTGATAGAGTTTTGCATATCTAGCTAGCTGCAGCTGGTACCTTCTTTTGTGTGAACATCGCTTATTCTTAATTACAACAAATATATGTACTGTCGTATAGGACTCTGCGCGAAAGGCCTATATATATATGCTTGCTGGCAGCCTTTGCTGACCTTGCCATGTTTGTAGTAGATCCTCTTTCTCCCTACCTTTCCCTTCCGCTGCAGTAGTATATATTATGACTTCTGCTTTGCTATGTCGTGCAAGGCGCCCAGCGTCATTATAAACTAACTGGGAAATGAAACATGAGTTAAAATGAAATGAAGCACATAAATTTATGGAGAAAAAAAGTATAAAACAGAAATTACCAGTAGCTATAGCAAGCTTTGTCACTACTACGAGTTCCTGAATCAGGCTTCCATTCCACCGACTCAAGGCCAGTCATCGTATTCAGATCATCGGCTGAGACCACTCAGACACAAATGAAGAGCGCAAAACCTTGTTAAATCATTCTAATTTAATATACTCGCACTATATCCAGCTGGGCGCATGTCTACTCTATGTAACTAAATGTATACCGATGCACGGCGCAAACCAATGCTCGGATGGCCCTAGGCAATTCTGGGACCGAATGCCTCTCTCAATTGTATCTTATATCTACAGATTTTTGTTCGTTTACTCGTTTCGGTCGTGGTAGGTCGGTAGCACCGTTTTGGTCGACATCGGAATCCCCTCTGACAGCATTCCCTGCGGCTGCGCGTTGCGGCCCAACACCGGTACCAGCCGGCAAAGGTGGGCATACATGAGGCTTATAGCTTCAAGCGAAGCAGTCCGCAGCTCGTGTGCGAAAAAAGCAAAACCGGCGCCGACCAGTAGGGACTGAAGTATGATGGTTGACTGGGCAAGTTCCGCCGGAAGGAAAGTGGAGGATGAAAGCACCAAAAACCGGGGCACCGTGGGGGTTGGCCCGGTGCCTTTAGAGGTAAAGAAAACAAGCTCACTGAGAAGCAAGAACTCCCAATTGAGGTGCCCGATGCTGGCCAAAAGTTTGCCAACAGGCCGAGGGAGCAGCTGGAGCTCTGTTCCTTCTTCAAACACGACAAAGCTGGTCAGGAATGACGCCACAAAGACAATATGAAGAAACCCATGCAAGGTGTTAAGTGTATCGAGCCAGACCCAATCAGATGTGGTTGAAGGCAGCAGTCTCTTCAAGATTTCAACGCCAACCAAAGCGGCCAGGCACAGGCGCACCAGGTTCCAAACTTTGGCCTTGTTTTTGCTCGCCGTAGACAGGTTCACACCGCTTGACAGCATGCCTCCCATGACACCAAACTTGAGACACACGATGTCCAAAAATGGGAGCCCCTTCCACATGAGCACAGGCACCGTAAACGTAACCGCAAACAAAAATGCTTTCAGCACAAACATAGTACCACCCAACGCTTTCAGCGAGACGGTGTGTCCAAGCTCCTCGGTCGACGACCTGTACTGTCGCAGCACTCGGCCAGCCAGCCACGCGGCGGTCGTGAACAGAGTCAAATGCAGGCGGCAGTGCAGGGCGCTCGTGAAAACACGCAGAAATGTGCTGCGTTCGGCCCCGGTGCCGCTTACAACCAAAAGCACCACAGTCAGCAGCAGGTTTTGCTCAAGAATGGCTTTGGCGAGCTCCCAAAGCTCGCGAATAAACACGTTGACGCGGCCGGGCTTGTCCATGTAGTCTTCACGCTGCAGACCAGCCCGCACCTGCTGCGAAGTGGCTTCGAGAATGATTAATGCAAACTGCCAGTTGGCAACTTCAGTTGAGATACCGCTGGCTAGAGACGCAGGGTCTCGAAACGCAAATGATGTAATTAGCAGCACCAAAAGCAAAAAACCTTTGACCACGTTCTTGCGTAAAGGAACGGCAATATTTGAGCCGTAGAGCGCGACTGCGGCCAAAATACCTGCAGTGATAGCAACTCCGTCTACAGAACCTCCCAGCTCGCGCTTGACTCTAATGCCATGTGCTACACTATAGCACGCAACTAAGCACAGCACTGCTTTAAACGTCCAGCTCTCAATCCATTTAATATGCCCGACCCCCGCCGCAACCAGCGCCAGCAGCACCGTCCACGTTGCTATGCCCGACGCCTGTTTGCTGCAGCACGCCTGGGGGCCCACCAATCTTGGAATTGCGGCATTACACTTCCTGTTCATGATCAACCTTGCCTGCACCATGCACAATTTGTCTATAAAGTGCATGCCCATGTCGTCATACGAGCGGTCCGGATACAACTTGCCAAGCTCGTTAAACACAGTGGGCGTGTCGTCCGGAAATGTGTGCTTGATGAGATTGTTGAGGGCGCGCACCTCGTCAGGCAGCAGCGTACGTTTCCGCTCTTCGTTCAATCGTGGGCTGAAAGGGTTCAGCACCGGTGCTACGTACAAACTATGAGGCGCGACACGGGGCCTGAGCTCACTGTACCCGCTGCTGATGCGGCTGAGGGCTGACTTGTAATTGGTTTCCATGCCAGTGTCAAAGGTCATTTGTCTTGAAAACCACGTTCCAACCGCCGTGTAGACAAGATCAACGGGCTTGTTGACCTGCGTTTTCTTGTACAGCTCGGTCAAGGCAGCGGGTCCTGTATCGTTGAAGAACGGGTCCCAGAAGAACTTCATAACAACCAAGTGGCCTTTTTTAGTTTTGATCTCAACTGTAAAGTCCGAGTGCCGCTGACTGAGATACTCTGAATAGTCGCCTTTTCCGTTGAGGCCGTCGAGGAGGCGTACTGTGCCCCAGAATACTTGGCGCGCAGTCGAGTCGCCAATAAACACTAATTCGCGGGGCCAGTGGTCCGATGAGCGCATGAAGCACTCCATTGCCAGATCCGAATCCGTGTACGGTTCCAAGTAGCATCCAGGCGGATTCCAATCGTTGGGAAACAAGTTCCACGACCCTGCATCCAACATGGACTGGCAATCATCAGCGGCTTTATCAAAGTGTTAGTGAAAATTCCGATCTCAGATAGGGTTTCGCAGGTAACATACCTGGGCTCAGCGCAAAAAGGGCGCATACCGACACGAGTGCGAGAACTGCCCAGCGGTCGACAAAAGGGCTCACCATCTAGGCCTAGCAGTTTTTTTTTTTTTTTTTTACTTGTTCGTGGACAGCAGTATGTAGGGAAGGAGAAGTAAGGTGTTTGATGTTTGCGTGGTTGTGAGGTGGTCTTTATGTCAGCATCAGAGCGTTGAGCCTCAGGGTCTAAAGTTAGGTTTCATTTCCACCAAAGTATGTGGAGTACAAACCAGGTTAAATGGTATGGCCTTAACTTAGGCTAAAGCAGCCTTAAGAGCATCTCGAGACTATTTGAGCTGCATTAGAGAATGGTGAGTGGTGATAAGTGCCTTGTATAGCGAGTTGTCTTTTCATCATAGGCACCCGGGCACAGTTCCGCCAGACCCCCCAGACCGAGCGACGGAGTATTTATGTCCTAGATCTCTGCATTTAATCTTGCTGTTGTTATTAGTACTGCTGGCCATACTGCCATACTGCCATGTCTACTGCCAAGAGATCGAAATGGCTGCCTCTTTGCTGCTGCTGCCTTTCCTGCCCCACCATTTTTGTTGTGTAAAAAATCACATGCCGAACTCCGATCCACCTTAGACCCTATGCTTCCACCCAAATTTCTAACTTCTATGGGGAAGTAACTAGAACAAGTCGTCAGATGCCGCCATACGGATACTCCAACTAGTGCAAATGGGCGCATGCTACCACCTACTGTGGGGGTGGAAAGACCTGAAATAAAAAACCAACTCCTCCTCCGGCTTTTTCCCTCTTTTCTCCTTCTTTTTTATTTGCTGCTTCTTCGTCGTCGCCTAGCACAAGCGATATAGCAGTAGAAATGCCCGAGAAGCACGCTGCACCACCGAAGGTGTCTGTGGACACCGTGCTTACTTTCAAAACATGGGTCTTTGACGTTGTTATTTGGATCTTTAGCTCTATTTTCGACCTCTTCTTCAGAGAAATTACAACAAGAGGGTCTTACAAAGTTCCGCGCAACGGGCCAATTATCCTCGTTGCAGGACCCCACGCTAACCAGTTTGTCGACGGCATTCTGGTGATGCATCAGGTCCGCAAGCAGGCTGGACGCAGGGTCTCTTTCCTCATGGCCGATGCATCGCTTAAACGCAAGTTTGTAGGCGCGGTAGGACGTGCGTCACTTGCCATTGGAGTTGTGCGGCCTCAGGACAACTTGAAACCGGCTGTCGGTACCATCTCCGTCGACTTTGAAAAAGCACCACTCGTGGTTAAAGGCAAAGGCACCAAGTTTACTCAGCAGGCCATGGAACGCGGTCTGTTGGGCCTGCCCAAATCAGTGGGCAACGCTGAAATAGCCGAGATCCGCAGCGACACTGAAATCTTGTTGCGCAAAGAATTCAAGGGCGCCAAGGCCCGCAACCTGTTGGAGGCTGGTACTGAGTACAAAACAGCGGAGCATGTGAATCAGAGCCAGGTGTTTCACCGAGTGTTTGACTCTTTGAACGAAGGTGCTTGTGTGGGTATCTTTCCAGAAGGTGGCTCACACGACCGTTCTGATCTGCTGCCCCTGAAGGCCGGTGTGGCTATCATGGCCCTGGGCGCGCTGGAGCAGTACCCTGACTGCGGCGTCAAGATCGTGCCCTGTGGTATGAACTATTTCCATCCCAACAAGTTCCGATCGAGAGCTGTCATTGAGTTTGGCAACCCCATTACAATTTCACCTGAATTGGTCGAGCTGTACAAAACTGGCGGCGAGTCCAAGCGCCAGGCAGTGGCTGCCCTGCTTGACAACGTTACCGACGCATTGAAGGCAGTGACCGTTAACAGTCCTGACTGGGAGACGCACATGATGATCCAGGCCGCTCGTCGCTTGTACCGCCCCGCTGGACGCAAGATCCCATTGCCTTTGGTTGTGGAGCTGAACCGCCGTTTGCTTGACGGATATATGCAATACAAGGACCGCCCTGCCATTGTTGAGCTCAAGGACAATGTCGCCAAGTACAACCAGACGCTCAAGAGCATGGGCATCCAAGACCACCAGGTCGAGACCGCAAGTCTGAGCACGCTGACTATCCTGGGTAGAATCTTGGCTAGAACCTTGAAACTCGTGGCTTTGGCGATCCCCGCGTTGCCAGGTACCATCATGTTTTTGCCCATTTTTGCAGCCACTCGCCACATTTCCCAAAAAAAAGCAGCTGAGGCACTCAAGGGTTCGACCGTCAAGATCCAGGCCAAGGACGTCATTGCCACCTGGAAGCTGCTTGTTGCCATGGGACTGGCCCCCCTGGTTTACTTCCTCTACTCCATTCTGTTTGTGTCAATTGCCTCCTGGTACAACATTCTCCCTAACGTGTCCCGCATTTTGCTTGTCTTTGCCTGTTTCCCTCTTGTGTGCCTTGTTTCCTATAGCGCTTTAGTCCTGGGCGAGACTGGCATGGACATTTTCAAGTCGCTGCCTCCCTTGTTCATGGCGCTTTCCCCGACGCACCAAAACTCGCTTGCCGAGCTGCAGGCCGAGCGCCGTGCTCTCGTTCTTGAGATCACCGACATTGTACAATCCCTTGGTCCCTCTTTGTACCCCACCTTTGTCGGCTCCGACCTCATTGCAGACTCTGGCACCTCTGACACCTCTGGCACAAAGGAGAGCGACTACGAGGACTGGGTCGACCGAGCTGCCGCCGCAGAGGCAGATCCGACCGACACAGACCCCGAAATGGATCACGCCAAAGCCCCTGGTGTCAACGGGTCTGCTGCCAATGGCCGCCGCCGCCGCGCCTTATCAACAGATTCTCAAGCCCTGTCGCGTGTCAACTCCGCCTCTTCGCTCGCCAACATGCCTTTATTCTCGTATGCTTCTTCAGATGGCGATAGCAGCAGCCCCCGGTCTCGGTCTGGCTCTGATGCCAGTGCTAGCTCTGCCAAGGGCACTTCTACTGCGACTAAAGGCACATTTGAGTCGGATGTGAGCAGAAGGATCAGAGGAACCATGGCTGAGAGAGCCAAGCAGCGACAGAAAGAGGCCGAGGAGGACTAGTTGAATGACTTTGGAGCACTATCAAATTATGAATATATGATGAGAAAGGAATTTTTTTAGCTCTGTGTGTGATTGTGTGTACGGGTGTATGTATTTGTGATATAACTTTAAACTCACTATAAGAGATTGAATGTGAGATGTATGGAATAAGCTTCCGCTGACTAGCCCAAAAGGGTAATATCACTCTGCCTGCGATCTGATCAGAATGAAAAGTAGTAGGAAACCAAGATTCAAGTCCCGGCCGGCTAAATTTAAATATATTTGTTATGTAATGTATTTATAAGCATTTTGAAAAGCAAAATATGTATACATCAAAACAAGGTACCCGTACCCTGCTTGCAATGCTTCATTTCCTTTTATAGATTAAAAATATTTAGATGCGGCTCAATCTATATATATATATTGCAAATTTATGAATTATATATATAATGGGATTATCAACACTCAATTGGGTTAGACCAAAGCACTGCAGTATGTATACTTTAAACCGCTAGTCCCAAATAAAAAGAAAAAGAAAAGAAGAAAAAAGCTATAAAAATCTATATGTCATGAATCTTGAATTCATTTGGCTAGCTTAGGCCGGTGCAAGCTATGCTATATAGGTCAAACTAGGTAACGTTGATTCAAGATTGAATCAATACTAAGAAGATTCAACGTAAAGAGATGAGCGTGTAAATAACTTCAAGTATGAGCCAAAATACTTCTTCTTCTGTATATCATATAGTTCAGAACCATCAATTAAGATGTAGAAAGAATGAATCTGACTTGGCCTGAGAATATATAGGTGGCTTTTTTTTATTCAAGGGATGCATGAAATGTTCGAAAGTTTTGAAATATATATATATATATATATAGGTAAGTGGCAGTCTTGATTCAGAAAAAGATCGACGTTTTTAAATTGTAGGTTAATAGTAGTTAATCATAGTTTAGTACTTGGTTTATATAAGACAAGATAACTATACGCTATTATGGCTGTTCACGTCGAGGGTATGAAAAGGTGGACTTTGCAGCCAAAATTACAGGAAAGTAAGGGTAATTAGAAAGAAAATTACTCATTTATTTGAAGTTGAAGCATAATCACTGAGAATTCAGCAGTCATCGTCTATAGTTTATAAAACTATACTACAGCTTCCTATACATATATATGCTGCTTAATAAGGCGACAAACCCAACCTTAACAAAAGTTAACAAAAGCTAGCTAAACAGAAATTATAAACTCTTTTCTTTCAGGCTTTTCAGACATGTCAGGTTTATAACCTGAGGAATTCGCTTAAGAAAAGAAACTCCAAGATTCTAATTATAATTGAAACCATTCAAAATCTCTTAATTGAGAAACGACATGCTCGTCATTGACATTTATGATATCTCAAGGCGCCTTATAACAAACAAAACTCAATTTAATCAAGATCGATATGATATATATGAACCTAATCTTGAGTTATATGGGTTTTATCCGATATCTTGCTAAAATAAAGTAGCAAAGAACACCCTCTAAGGAGATTAAAACAAATCTCAAAGGAAGCTCAACACGGGTTCTAGAATGTAGGCGGGTGGCCAGCTCCCCCTGTGCATGCACACATCAGTATCAGCCGTATTTGCTGTTACTTTTAGGCAGCCCATCAGCCGTGTATTTAAAACCAGCAGCCTACCCCAGCCAGCAGCCTTGAAACTCTTTTTCTCAATTGTTCTGCGAATATCATTCATATATATATCTGGATGGTTGGAATATCAAATCGAATTTGAATAGGGTAGAGGACTATCTATAGATTATCCGGTAATCCATAACACAAACGAGAATTGTGACGACATTGCATACGTGTATACATTTCATCTCAATTCACAAGTTTAGCTAGAGTGGTTTTGGAGTTAACGCTATTTGGTTTTGTGGTACCACAAGCTTGCTAGCTTTACCTTAAAGTCTTTTGTTATAATTATTGAGTAACTTTGCTTTGCTAGTCTATCTTGAGATTTGGTCGGGATTGGGCGGCCGCAGCAAGCATAAAAATTAAGTATAAGTCGGCATGCCAACCCACGTATTAAATTACAACACATAGTATATATTATGTATCATCCTAATAATAAAAGAATTAAAAATTAAATTGGAGTCGGAGTCAGCCGCATTTTATTGATAATTTGAGTGAGGTGCACGGTGAAGAGAAGAATGAAAACTAGGCATTCATTTTCACGTTCATTCAATAGTGAGTTGAGGGTCCTGTGGGTTGTCAACGATGATGTCAAGATAAGTTGCGGACACCCCTCTCTTTGGATAGGCTACACACCTACATATGGTTTGAAGAGAATTGAACCCTGGATTGAATCGTGCAGCATTCACGGAGAACCAGTCTGAGAATCAGATTTGAATCAGGTTCGATACTCATTCACATTTATAAATAATTTCTACTAGAGACTTTGATGCAGAAATATCAAGTTAAAGAGAGAGAGAGAGAATGAAAAATGGTGACATTGATTTTTTCTCAGCGCTCGGCCAACTCACCTCCCCTACACCGAAGTCGGCACCATGGCTACCAAGCCCTTTGATTCATATTTGTGTCTTCCAATCGATCTATCTATAATAGGCTCACCTTGATCTATTATTTTTTATAATCGATAAGATTGGTCAATTCAATTTCTATCTTTCAATACTCAAACTTCAAATCTATTGTTTCTCAATTGACTAGAATCAAGAGATAGCCTTATAATCTTGAATGGATCGACTTATTAGAGGCTAATGAGAACACTAATTAACCCGCTTCAAATCAAGCTAAGAAACTAATGAAAGTCAAATATTGGCAATGCTTATAACCTATTCGTAAACTAAATCAAGACAAGAAAGAAAGAAAGAAAAAAACTCCAAGTCCGACTGATCTAGATCGAGAAGATTTACCACCTTATTTTTTCTCTCGGCTTAATTGGTGATTTAGTCTGCCTAATTCTTCCAGCCGGCTGATTAAATTACCGATCTTAGTCTACGGGTCTATGGCTAGGCCTATAGTCACTTCGGCCGATAGAGATGTGGACCTCTTTCCTATCGGCCGGCCTGTATCGTGACCAGAATAGAATGACAACATAATAGGGACATTCTTATTGTGAATTCTTAGCATCAAATTTTCAGGCTCAGCCATTGTGAACTAGGGCCTATCGTGAGTGATCAGTAATTAAGTTTGGCATACTAGTCAATGTAATCAGCGCTAGGTGATGTGGATATATATAGTCAATTGCCTGGTTTTCTAACGCCTGGTCTTTCCAATTTCTAAACCCAAGAATTGGCTCCCAATTGATATCAACAGGGCATTTGAAAAAGTTGAAGGCGGTGGGCATGTGCTTAAGCTTTTGTGACGTTGTGGGGTCTTTGGTTTTTGCAGGCCGATGTCGTTTTTTGGGACGGCGCAGATTTTGTGTCAATTGGTCATATGTGGGGGTGACACAGGCATCCCACAACGCGGAGACAACTTGGACCCAGAAAGAAAAAAAGATTACTTCAAGAGATGGCAAGAGACCAAAATAGACTATTTAGAAACATGCATGGAATATTGATCATCGATGAAGTGATACGCTCTTCTCGATATCAGCCTAGAGAGCAGTTGCAGATCCATTTTTATTACTCTAAAGCTTTTTTTTGGTGAATACGCCCTACTCTTTGCTTTGTTTCCTTCTTTACTTGTGATCTATAGACTTATTGACTAAGGCACGACTAAAACCAATAATGAAGAGAATAGAAAAGCCTATAGCAATGACTATGGTTTCACTCAGCATTAAAGCAAACCAGGTTATTCATACCCCTGCGAGCTCTAGTCACTGTGCTGCAATGATTGAAGCAAGGGAAGTAACTCAAGACCAAATCCAAGGTCAGCTCGCTCCAAA
Organism: Geotrichum carabidarum; assembly: GCA_030556585.1. Lineage (NCBI taxonomy): Eukaryota > Fungi > Ascomycota > Dipodascomycetes > Dipodascales > Dipodascaceae > Geotrichum > Geotrichum carabidarum. Next base: position 28,602 of record JAKTUH010000082.1, read on the forward strand.
CTTGTGCATAAGGGATAGATGTTAAGACTTCCTGAAAGGCATATCAATACAACACTCTGGCTACATGCCAGTCTGACCAGTAACCTGACTCTATACCACCCCAGATTGAGTCCATCAACTGTTAACTGAATTCTGAGTCGTATAAGATAGCAATCATAATTATTTATAAGTTCAATCGAGCGCTACAAACAACGGACAACAGACCGTATTCTCGGAAAGGAAAATTCAATTTTTTTTTTTTTTTTCTGCAGCGTTAGAAAGAGGAAGGGGTGCTTTGGGGTGGGCAGGTGCATATGTAGTTGCAGTTGCACATAGAAAAGGGAAACAAAACAAGTATGGAAATGGAAATGGAAGCCTAGAAGGGGGATTCAAGGAAAAAATTAGCAAAAATCCTAAAGAAAGTCATAAGACAACTTTTAAAATCGGTCAAGAGAAGGCCATGAGGAAGGTTGAAAAATAAAGAGATGCTTTTTTTCTAAACCACTTTGGCTAATCAACGGATTTCAAGAACTAAAAAAGAATAAACCAAACGAGCCCACAGATCAAAACGATCCATCGCAAGAACCAGAGACATCTTGAGAATTTTTCCTAGTAGAAGGAAATTTTAATTGAAAAAAAAAAAAAAAGAAAAAAGACAAACAGAGCGAGTTTGGTTAAATCTATTTTTGTGGCACGGTTGTGAGTGAGATTTTTCTTCTGGGTCACAAACTCTTAAGGGCCTTATAAGGGTAAACTAAATTTTGCCCAGACATTACATTACCAGAACTACAATATTGAACTAATCTTTAATTAAATATTCTTCTCGCTTGTTTTCTTGTTTTCTATATTGCGTACCACATTTTGAAGCTGTGCGATCTGATTCTTATGTTGAATGTGCAGTTAAGCAGTTCAGTTTTGACAAGCGCCATGGCTGTTGTTGAACCTTGTATACTTGTCTATAGTACATGAGAATCAAGATACTGCTTTATTGTACATTTGACTGGTCAGTATTTAATCTTTGCTACGTTAGTCTTTGATATTCAATAATCAACTTGGTTCTTTGCTTTCTTCATATCGTCTCACGCTAACTGATCTTTAAACAGAGCAACTTGTAGAGTTCATCCTGATTGTTTTAAAGATAAAATATACATGTATCTGCAATTTAAAAAAGGATTAAAACCAAGCTACATATATTAAAAAGAGCCCCATGCATATCCTGTGCAAGACAAGCTGCAAGGTTCGCTAAGAGGATTTTCCAATATTTGAAAAGTGTCTACGTACTCTAGTTTCTACATTATATTAAAAGCAGAGTGCATCCACATCAAGCTTGTATATATACTCTTCACACTTCTTGGAATTGACAAAGTAGAGAATCAAAGTGTTGAATTCAAAAATTCTCAAGTAGCAGGGTATAGTGAAGTATATATAGCTGAATCGAGAGTGGGTTGGAATAGCCTAGCACTTGAAACCAACTAAATGTACATTCCACAAGGACAAGTCTAAAGTCCAAGATTCCAGCCCTTTCAATATGTATATTTTTTGGCAATTATAAGCTAGCTTCAGCATAAGCAGCATCAGCATGACCAAGGAAAACAGACGCTTTCTTACGGTACCTTGAAGCGAGATGCAATCTGCAAATGAAGCTGCATCGTCTCGAAAGGTTATAATATTATCTGCAGACTTGTCTCAGAACACTTGACTTCTGCCTTCCCAACTATATAATAGAAGACATGGTACTTTCGAGCTACCTGCAAAAATGCCTTCTTTTCTGATATCGTACAAGCTTGAATGCAGAGTGCTGTCATGTTCATGTACCAATATGCTAGGGCTGATGACAGTGTGCTGAATGATACATTTGCATTATCATGTTCTACATATGTTTTCTCTAACACTCCAACATGACCACCTCTGAGATTGACCGACATGCAAGATACCCTTTTCATGCTTGCAAATGATCTCTCAAGTCCAACTGGCTTTACATAAACTCGGCTCAGAGCCTAAATCAATTCAAGACTATACCAGAGCCAGTAGCTAACATCAACCTTCGACCTTATCTCAAACAGAGTTCCTGTACCAAAAAAGACCAATTTTTTTTTTTTTTTTTAATCTCCACATATCTTGCCTTTTTTAATGCTTATTCTTTTATCAGGCCCTGATCTCGTTATAGATGTGCCAGGTATTTCGATATCTCGTATGATTGCCTGTCATGCGATGGAACTGTAATAGAGCAATAGAGTTGCATTGACTGCTGCTCCAAATCAAAGTGTAGCCAAGTGGTGTAGCCGAAGTTTTAACTGTATTGTTGTGCCTTACCAAAGCCATTGATCAATCCTGGTCACCGTCTCAGACATTTTTTTTTTTTAATAATAATAATAACAACAATCAAGATAGTTTAAATCCAAGGCCGGGTCTTTGACTCAACGGTGCCAGTGTCACCTACCTCGACACGACCCGGTGCTCTCAAAATAAAGTAAAAAAAAAAAAAAAAAGGGGCACAACCCGTTTTTTTGATTTCAAACGGAACCTTCGGGCGTGGCTACTCAATTGAGGCTCGTTTAATTTTGTTACGGCCATATATAAATGAGTCGTTTCTTTTTTTGTCATGCATTTGGCAGACCAGGAACTACTTTGTCAGTCTGCAATATACTGAGCCAGACTTTGACAATCATAATTAAAATTTATAGCCTAATTGAGTGCTACAGAATGCGCTAAGCCTAATTGGAATTTGACTTTTTTTTTTTTTCGTCTTTAAATTTATAACTCACTACACCGGGCACAGGTCTCCAAAAAGCAATGTTAAGATATTCTTATAAATTTTATAAAAAGCACTGTTTATTAAAAAAAGAAAAGTTTTTATATATAAAATAACCCTTGTTCTTTATGACAGCCAGAGTGTATATGTATGTATACACAGACAAGCAAAAAAGCAATTATAGAAAAAAGCAATTCTCATACATTGTTGATATAATAATAGTGATATTTCACTGATCATAGTAGTAATCTGCAGGTGGTAAAAACTGTCGTTTCTTGTTTCCTGCTAAAATTTCTTTTTTTTTCCAAGGCTAAAATCCTTGAGACTTTGTATATATAAAACTCTCCAACACCCTACTGAGACCAAACTTTTTTTTTTTTTTTTTCTACGAAATTGTATACTTCCTCGATTTTTATATTTATTTCACCACCACCATAATCATCGCAAGGCACCGTCCACGACACCTCCTGTCTTGTCACCAATGGCTGCTTCGATGATCCAATCTTCCAACGTCTTGCTAGATCATCACAGACCTGCGTCACGCCTGGGCTACAGCCAGCCCCGCCATCTACACTCGCTATCTTTTTCTTCATCTTCTCCATCAGCATCAATGAATAGAATGGCCTCTCCTGTAAATACTACTCCCGTTACAACCTCAAATCACAGCCCGTCGTCTTCCTCGTCGCCGTCGCCGCTCTCGCCAGACATTGACAAGGAGCCTAGGCGCTCGTCGGGAGTGTACCTGCCCAGCTTTGTAAACCTCACTCGAGGAATTGACCCATCTCCTCAGGCAAGGCCCACTCTCTCCAGCATCTCGGCTGCTGCAAGTAATCCAGTAAACACGCCACCAAAGTCTCCGTCGCCGAAACAGCACTACTCTCACACTCCAAACTCCTCGATTTCAACGGCGCCCACCACCAACTATACTTACGATGCGGCTAGAACCAACCCTGTGCCAGCTAGGCCAGTGGACGATCACAAACCTCCCCAACCAGCTCCACCTGCATCCACCACCACTCCCGCAACGAAAAATGACGCCGAAGAAAATCCAAACCCGGTGTACGCTCCTCCAGCTGGGCCAACCTCTGCCCCAGCAGGCCCAGCTGCCACAGCGGCTCCTACACCTTTACAAACAGACCACCGTCACTACCCAGTTGTAATGTCTCCTCACTCCGCGGTAAATCCGCCGCCACTTCCGCGGTACTCCCAGCCAGCATCATACCCGGCACCTCCTCCACCACCAGCGCCTGCAGCTACTTACCCACCGTCTCAACCTCCCACTGCGTCGCCCACGCAACCTGCATTTTACTACCCTCCGCCGCCGCAGTCGTATGCTGCCCAGCGTGTTTTGAGCCATGCTGTACCTGCTATGCCTGCCGCGCCGCCATCACCGCAGGCTCATGGCCACCATCCGCCTCCGCTAGCCCAGGATACGGAGTTTCTTAGTCGATTATCGGAAATCCTCGAAACGGCGAGCCATCTGTACCACACGGCGTCGCAGTTCCAGTCAACTGCTGCGGCAGGCATCTACCACCCCCCTGCATCCCAGGCTGTATCGCTCGAGACGCTGGATATTTTGGCCCAGCGCTGTCGCGCCAGCGCAGACGTGCTGGACTACTGGCGGTCCCGCGTCGACTACGACATCCGCGCCCAGCAGCAGTTGGCAGCTAGTACTGCCTCAGCTGCCGCTGCTGCTGCCGCCGCCGCTGCTGCCGCCGCTGCCCAGCAACCACCACCTCCCCCTCCTCCTGCTGCCCAAGAGCCAGCAGCTGTCCCAGGCTATTCATACGGTCCGGCTGGCCCTCCTGCCCCGGTCATGCACGCTGGTGCGCCTTCTCTGGCTCGCATGCCTCACCACCCACCACATGTGGTTCATTCGCACGCCCCTCCGCATCATCACCACCCCCACCACCCCCACCATTTTGCAGCTGCGCCGCGAACGTCTGTGCCAGGCCTGTACTCCCCTTTAGTGGGCGACCCTATGGCCTACGAGCGCAATGGTAGCGACGGCGCGCTGCTAGTCAAGGACGCTCCCCGTCCCCGCCATAACTCGATGACCAGTGCCATGGTGGCTGGCAATGTGGGCGTGGGCGCTCCTTACCTGGCTACGTCTGGCTCTGTTTCAGGCCCGTCTTCAGCTGGCTCTTCAGTTTCGGCATCTTCACGCCGGTCAAAGAAGCGGCTACGCGACGGCGGCGATGCGACGGTGTGCCACCACTGCGGGACCTCCGAGACTCCTGAATGGCGAAGGGGCCCTGACGGCGCTCGCACGCTGTGCAACGCTTGCGGGCTGTACCACGCTAAGATGGTGAAGAAGAACGGCCCACTTGTGGCAGCTGAGATTCTGAAGAAGAAGCAAGAGCAACAACATCAGCAGCATCAGAAGAGCAGTTCGGTGAGCGGTATTGAAGGAACAGGAGGGTCTGTGTCTGCGGCCAGCTCACCGACTACGACTGTTTAGAAGTGAAAACCAACCATCCAACAACTCAACAACCAACGAAAACTGAAAGATGTGACTTAGAAATGTACTTTTTAAAACGTATTGTACTTGCAGATGAACAGAATACAGAAGCCAAGACAGGTGAATTAATGTAATACACTTAACTATCCTCTTAACTATCTTGACCACTCTGAACAACCTAGTGCGTATGTGTGTTCGTTTCTTTGTATTGCAATCATCACGCAGGTCAATAAAAGATGTCATGTACCTCATGTTGTTGTAATGCAATTTTGAATCCTCTGCATGGAGAGCAGTTGTAAGCTTACAACTGTAAATGTAGCTAAAATCACTCGGTTAGCATATGTTCAGCCGCTCTCTATATATAAAAAAAAAACCGGGGGATGGAAAGAGTCGGAATTTGTACAGGCCTATGCAGATCGAGAAAAAAGTATGCTAGAATGAAATGGAAAGACTCTGAAATTTCTGAGAAGGATCAACTAGCTATAGTGAGTCTGTTTCTTTTGCGTTCTTCTTTTTTTTTTTTTTTTCACTCCAAATGTTTTTTTAATCGATCATTTTCTGAAGATTTGACGTTTTCAAGTGTAGAAAAAGGTACATGACAAAGCAGAACCAAGTGCACATATGGCTAAACATACTTTGAAGATCGAAAATAGGGAGGTGCATATAAGGCCTTCTGAAGTGGCAGAAGCAGGAATTGAAGCATATCAGATTCAATTACAGTATACAAGGAGCAAGTTTGGAGACCTTCAAGAATATCATTGGGAAGAAAAGTACCTTTGTAATGTGTTTCATGGAAGCGAAGCAGATAAAAATTGTAGTATTCTTAGCATGATAATTTCTGATATACATACGCTGTTATTGTATATTAAAATTCTATTTAACTCTTTTACGTCTGGAAAGAATATCGATGTATACAGCGGCGTTAAAAAAAAAAAAAAAAAAAAAAAAAAGGAATGGACACTTGTAGGTATCAAAGACTTCAAGCTTTTTTGGAATAAGTTGGAGAAAACAAGAGAACTAGAAAGAAAAGAAAAAAAATAATGTAAGCTCCAGATCTCTGGAACAGTTGACTAGCTAAGAAAAGAAGTATGCTTTTCTTCACTTGCAATGGCTGGTTCTCTTGTTCATTTTTTAGCACTCTTTATCTAAGTCTCTTTTAAGCAGCTTCGTATCCATAATTGGGCTTGGTATAGGGGTAACCAAGCACGTCAATACGAAGTGAGAGTCCACAAATATATACGAACGAACCCAAACAATCATGAACTTGTGAGAGGAAGCCTCGTAAAATCAGCATCCAAACAAACGACTGTACACCTTTTTATTTACGCTTAAAACGTGTACGGTACACATGATTATTTTAATTCTTTTTATGATTTATCAAACAAGATATATAGATAGATAGTCTTCCATTATAAATCTCCTTTTATTAATGGTAGGCTGGCTGCAACTTTCAATGCGCCTGAAGTCGGCCCTGACGCATCACTATTCAAAAAGAGACACGCGTAGACCTCGAATGAACTCGCATTTAAAAAATAATTCAATATTGTTAACCCAAAAACTGGATACGGAATTAACTTTCATGTCAAGTCTATAGAAAACAATTACGGTATCATGGGAGCGCTCGCGACCAATAGCCCAGTCTCATCAGCTATATAGAAGCAACAGTGCGTCACTTCAATATTTTGTATCTCACATATATTAAATTCCAGTCCTCCTTTCCTTACCCAAAACTCTCACTCATACTTATAAAACAAGCAGACAGGCCGGATATATATAGGTCCTAATCTCACTTTGGCAATATCAATTGTAGATGTCAGAATGGATCCGAGATCATATGTAGGCAGCCTTCGCTTCCGCCGGTGGAGATTGAATATACACAGTACTGTGGAGTGGAGATTACAAATGTATATACTGCTGGCTGCCTTGTATTTTTTGCATTGCAATTTTGCAGCTTACAGTTGTGTTATTACATATGGGTTGGAAATACATACGGCTTTGGGATAGCTGGATTTAATTTTGATTGATCAATTGCAATAGATTGATTGATTTGATTCATATCATGTTGTAATATTGAGAAGGATCGATCCGACGTGCAACAGGACTGGGCTAGACCTATTTAAGGAGAGATAACTGACTGCGAACGGATTGGGTTTAGAACGTGAATTTTGAAAAAGTGCCTGCTGCTGCCAGGAGAGAGCGAGATTGCTGCAAATGATGAATGAGATTGGGCTATAGATATGCTATTATAAGATTGCTGTAATGAATTCAGCCCGCTGCAAATCCTGAGGTATACTCTAGCTAGCTGGTGATGGTATGAATTACAACTACATCATCAACCGCTCAACTCTCTCAGTAAACTCAGCACTACAGTTTCTCCAGGCCTAGACCTACTTCAATTTCATTGCAATAAAACGAACATCTTTAATACTCGTCTCGACCTTGTTTATTGCTACAGGCGGCGGCGGGTGTAGACGACGGTGGACCCCCAACTCTGCAGGATTTGTCTTTCTGTTTATAACTTCCCTGATATACTTGGAATAGTTTATAACGACTTTTTATTCATACTTGTAATTATAATTCAAAGCCAAACCTGGCTAGTTGAAATAGCCACCTGCTATATATATATATGAGCCAGTAGAGTACATGGTACATGGTTTGGGTGGATTCGCATGTAATTGTCATGTCACTTCTCCAAAGCGTGCATGCTTCATATATACGCTTGATATATTTAATGTTAACAGTGGCTGCTGATATATGTATATATCTAATATTATCATTAGAGTCACTGTGTATACAGTGTCAACAATATATAAGTTAAACGAAGCATTGAAAACAAAGGTACATATGAGTAAAAGCCCACTCTCAGGCCGACAGTTGAACCACTCCCAAGCATCGGGAAAGATTTTAAAGACCAACTCTGCATAAAAATTTACCGATCGAGATTGTTTACGTTGTACGGGAGTGAGTGTGAAATGAAGCCTTAAAGAAAAAAGACTTTGAACCACCAGAAAAGGCTTGAAAAAGACAGACTCAAACCATGCTAGACCTTAATTCCACAATATGAATCAAGCTATAGCGGCTAGACGCATACACAGGTCGACGTTAGTTGCAAGTATATATACACAACGACAATTGATATTAATATAAAATATTTCAAGGAATTTCAACAAAAATATCCAAAGCCATATATATTTTCAAACTCAGAAGGAGGGCGCTTAAGCTCCACTCAAAACGGCTTAGGCATATACATAGACTTACAGCACCATTCCTTATTCCAGAAAAATCACTTCCAAGGAGAGAAGAGAAAAGTTTCAAAAATAAGCCTACTATATGGTATACCTAATAGAAAAAAATATCAGGACAAGACCGCACAAATAAATTTATATGGCGTATAGAAATTATTCCTATTTTTCCGCTTGGTTAATGTAGGGAGGGACAGAGGTGAAACAAACCGATCGAGTCGAAAGAACGAAATTAATTAAAGAAGAAAAAAAAAATCCAACAAATCGATCCTGAAAACTCAGGACGCCCCTCAGCAAACCCTGATTAGAGCAAAACCCTGATTTGGAAGGTAAATTTGCACTTGACTGTGTGGTTTTATGGGTGCTATAGCTTGCGGGTAGTTTTGGGCGTTAGGCGTTGGGCGTTGGGCGTGACGGCTTAGTTTGGAAATAGGTATGGGGCAGGCAAGGCAACACAGGAGCAAAAGCATTGGAAGCGTGAATTTCAGCAGAGCATGCTAAGAAATTGTGCTGGTGTTGCTCACTGAGAGAATCGAGACTCAAATTTAAAAGACCCGAGAGAATTCTGCATAGTTAATTCTGTGCAAGTCCGTAAATTTTCTTTGATAAGTTGAGCTTAATATATCAGTGATTTCATTTCATAATGAGGTTTATGGATTATTTGGCTTGCTTCAACTGATACTTCATTTCAGTTAATTAGTTTCTGCTTCCTAATATATATATATATATATATATATATCATATTGCATTTCATTTAATTCCTTTGTGACTTTTTTTCCCATGTTTTATCAATTCATTGAACCAGGTTTTATTTGAATACGGTTTCAGGTCGCCGTACAAAATGTCCAACTTGGAGATCGACGAGACACCAGCCCGACTTGGGAGACGATGGTTTGCGATTATGACTTAAGTTGTGATTTTTGTGATTTCTGCAACTCTTTTGTGATAATTTAAATTGTGCCACTGTAATGGATCTGAATAAATGAAAAAAAAAAAAAGAGCTAAGCAATTGATATATTGGCAATGGAAAGCAAACCATTGAGCAAGGCAAAAACAAGAGTGCACTCGCGGCCATCTAACATCTCCAAATCTTGATTTATTTTTCATTTCATATCATAACTAAGCAAATATGTTGATCATAACGGTTTTAAGAGATTGAAACCTGGGGGAATTTACTTACCTTACACTGTCAATTGTTTCATACTTTCGATTCTAGTGTTGGTCCCTTCTTGTCCCTTGTGCAGGTCCCAAGCATGGGCTGATTCTGGTTTAAAAACCATTCAACTACGTGTTCCATGAAGGGAGCATTCAAAGACGGCCAGCTATGACTCTAATTCAAAAGTTTGGAGGATTTAGAAGGTTTTTGAAGAGTATAAGATGTGCCTCTGGATATCGTAAGATTGAGTCTTCGGATTGAAATTTAAGCCCAAGATGCCCATACTAATTCTTACCCGCACTTTGGAGACACTAAAATTCAAAGGTGCCCTACTAAAACGGCCAAAAAAGCCTACAAACCTTCCTCATACAAAAAACCAACTTGGCTTGAAAATACATTAGAACCCAGATCAACCACAATCAAGATCAAAAGCGATCTCACCGTATCTATGCCGACCCACATTAAGCACACTCATAGTATAACCTACGCATTTCTGCTCCAGCATACCCATAATCCACTCTCTCTCATACACTCCTACGCCTTCTTCTTAAAGTCGCAGCTATAGTAGCTTGTCGTTCTTGTTTGTGGTTTTTTTTTTTTTTTGGCATGTCTTTATTGATGTTGAATATGTTGCGTGCGTGTATATGTGATTTCCTCTCTCTGTGCTTCTGAGCACCTTCCTCCGTGCCTTACTCAGAGGCAGCTGCAGCAGCCTCGGCCTTCATTTTCTCCAGCTCCTTCACTCTTCTCTTAAAATCCAGGTATTGGCACTCTTCGTACAAATGCCTCTCGTGCTGGCAGTTCCAGGGCAAGAACCAGCCCTCGTAGCGGCACTTGTTGAGCGGCACCAGCAGCGCGGCGCAGCGGTCCCGGTAGGGGAGGGGGATCTTGTGTTTCTTCATGTCGTCCTCGGACACTGGTCAAGTTAGCAAAGCAAATCAACAATCGGGGGTACATCAAGATGAGAATGGAGCTGAAAAAAGTAGACTAAAACGTACAAAGAGGAGGTAGCTCCTTGAGACCCATTGTGTGTATATATGTGTGGATATGAAAGTGGTGAGACTGGGGTGTGAGCGACGAGAAAGATTTTTGGGCGTGGTAAATGGTGGTGGTGATTTTTTTACTATGGTAAAATGTTTTGTATATGTTTTAATTCCAAAGAGGTGATTGGGTGTTTTCGTAGGCTGGGATCAATCAGGGTTGGGGCTTCAAATCTTGAAGTATTATAGACGTTGAAATTCGGCCCTGGAATTCTATCAAGAAAAGGCTGGCATGCTTTTGCAACGAATATACAAGTCTGATTGAAAGGCCATTGATTGTATAGCCTTAAGTAGGAGTAGTCTCAATACATATCATGATATGGTGTGTCAGCTAGGACCAATGCACAGTGGGAATCTGATTTTAGTGTCATGAGTTTTGGGCCTTTGCACCATGCAAAGCCAACAGATAAATGTTCAGCATGTAAAAGCTTTCAACCATTCATATGAAGCGAAGCGCTAAGGCCCCAGATCTATGAACCTTCAGTTCTTTAATGGTGGCAAAGACCCCAGAGAGCCTCTTTGAGCTTCACTAGTTTGAATTCGCATAAAATAAACGCCGATAATGACTATCGATTAAAACTCATTACAACTATAGTGCCTAGGCCTGCATGATCATATCTTGGTACGTAGGTTTCAAGAGCTCTCGATAAGGTCTTGATATTGGTCTGACCACGCTGATCACCACACTGGTCACCACGACATTACATTCGCTCTCAACGCTAAAAGCGAACTAGATTAGATTTAGCTTCTTGTATTTTTACGCTATATATATGATATAATTATTTCTTGACGGACATGTGGGACTCTAAATGATTTGCACTTTTATTACTCGATCGTACTTAGCTATCAAATGACTTGAATTCTAGTTTGGTCTTTCTCGTTGGTGTGGTGGGCCTGCCATTTCGTTTCAATGATAATGCTAAATCGTTTATTCTTGACGATTTTTGTAACGCTCTATAGATTTATTCCGCTGTAGGCCCAGCCCAAGCCTCATCGGCCAAGTTGACAGTAACGTTGCGACGACATAAAAAGTGACATTGAACTCCGTCTGATCTCATATATATTACCTCTAATACACACAGCGTAAATCTCTCTCTGTGCACATGTGTAGCATGCCAATATCTGATGCTGGCCTGCATGCACCACTACAACTTCATCTAAATTTATTAAAATTGTCCTTCCACCATAAATTTAACACGAGGCTTTGAAAGTTTGAATATTATGATAAATTTAAAAGTACGTACCATGTCAGATCTGCCACTTCATGCGCGGTCCAAAACAACAAAGCGATATCTCGATATCGATCTTAATTAAGATCGACCATCGAGATATGGCTTTTTGTGGGTATGTCTAGCAGTTAGTGTACTCCACGGTGTCACTTTGAAGAGAGTAAAGTCGGCCCAGCCAGATTGAGCATGACGTTTTAAATTCAATATGCCCAGGGTATATTTAAATTGGTAGCCGCTGTGGGTTCGCAGTTGGTGATAACTTAATTAATTAAATACCAGCAAGACCTCTCCATGGGAACACGCGTCTATAGTGCTATGGTTCTGGATCCATTATAAAGGCAAAGAGCGAGATTCAAGATCTGGCATGGAAACCCTATAGTAGTATTGCATATATATATATATATTTGGACCTGTGATATATATCTGGCAAAATAGCTGACTTGGCTTGCAGAAAAGAGATTGAAGAACCTCTCATAGCCTCATGAATATGATGGCTTAGCTGCATATATGCTACTACGTAATCTGAGTCTGAGTAATGTGGGTGCAGTTACGTGGAACTTAAAATTTATTATGACACTTGCGTTAGATGCATGGTTGATCAGTTGAAGTTCGATATCTCGCTCGAACTCCAATTAATTAATATATATATTATAAAACGAAGGTTTGAAAAGCTTTGGGAACTTCAAAATATTATAATTAATGTCTGAAAACTAAGCTTGTGAAATAGGTATAAACCCAACTCTTATGGCTACTTGAATCATGTACTTTCTATCGATCAATCATACCGGAAGTATGACCTATAAGTATGGCTGCAGTGGATTCAGGCGCTTCACTCTGCCAAATCCCCCAAACTTAGATTTTATCCATATTATAAAGGATTTTATCGTGCACTGTCAAGCGAGTTCTGCAATTTGTTACGGCCGACTGTAACTAGCCGCTTAAGTTTACCCAACTCTAAAAACCGAAATAATCGAAGCTTATCGATAAATGTACCTAAGGTTATCTCAGATTCTGGAGAGCATGAATAGTTTAATATTTGAGGCTGAAGCCGTCAATTCTAGAGAGCAATATTGAGGAGTTGAGAGCCTCCTCTGGTCATTGCTTGGTTCTTGTTGTTTTAGCCGTCGGACTTGCTGGGTCTTTTCCAAAACGAACCTGGTGCTTGAGCGTATACTTGAGCTTATAAAGAACTGAACAAGATTGGAATATATAGCTATGCATGTATAAACACCAATTGATATATATTGTAAAAGCTAGCATTTGAAATTTAAATGCATGGTTAAAGCTCAATTGCCAAAAACATGTATGTACATAAATATATATCAAAAAAAAATATTGAATTTGTAAACTTGCATTCTGATCATCACCGGGCCCCGGTTTGCTTCCTTGATTATTTGATCTTTTTTCATCAATTGCCCTTTATTTCTCTTTGTACAATTTAAAATGACGATGAACATGGATGAGATGCAAAAAAGAATACATGAATCTCAAACGTTTATGCTCGCGCGAGTTATAAGAACAAAACGGAGTGTCATACTGTAAGCCGTTTATTTTAGAGCCCTATAAAGGTTTTTGTTTGCCTTTTACAAAAAAAAAATAAGTCTTGGCTTCTCGATAAGGCTCATTTCTGCGGAGCGCAAAAGCAGAAAGGCAGGCAGAAACAAGGCAAACTCACTTGCAAGTTTGCTGGAGTTATATATATATATAACTCTCAGGCGCATCGGGGTGTTTGTAGATTTGCTATAGAGCAAGATCGTCGCCTTATAACGCATCTCGGGAATGTAAGTGTCCTGAAATTGACAGCGATTTGCGTGTGCCATGGATTGGATAAATTAAGGACATTCGGGCGTAAATAATTAACTTTTGAATAAGGGTGATTGCCATGCGGTCAATTGAGAATCTTCAACTACTTGACAACTGTATGGTAGAAAAAAGTGATGGGCGACTAATATTTCTAGGCTTCTTATTAATCGTGCATCTCGTTTCGAGTTTCTAGATTGTTCAGACTACAGCTGGGTTAATGGATATCAGATTAGATACGCCCCGAGATGACTTCTTCTAAACGTTTCTATCGGCGTTACATTTGCTATAGGCTTTGGATCTTGAGCCGGCCAATGCACATTCTGCAATCATAGATTCAAACGTTTATAAGAGTAGCTTTCCAGAACACTACTCTGAATCAATCAAGGTCTACCCGTCATGCTATTCTATAGCCCATCCTTATCTTAATTTTGTCTATTTTGATCATCCACATTTCCCCCATCTACTTTACGCTCCTCAGAATGAGTCCCAAGTCCTCGCTTACCATTTCATCCCGGGATGCCTGGAATGCTGTGTACCGCTATTCCAAAGTAGCTTTACTCTCCTGTCACCTTCAATTAGGACATGGACATGGACATAAACATGTGCACGGACTTGACTTTGGGAACTAATCAAGCCCATGGATAGTGGGACTTCTGTTTTTGGTTCTCGTATTTCGGAATTTTTTTTTTTTTCTCACTTTGTTTTTGGTTATAGGCCGATTGATGAACTATCTCCTGACCTAATGAATATTGGGGTTCTTATACATCTCCGAATATTTATGAATTGATTAAGCAAGTTTATGTATCAAGGATGTGTATTTGGGCTGCTTTTCAAGAATATATGTGCTCATGGCACATGAAAAGCCAACCTTCCTAGGGGCTAAGGTTATTGATGTTGAATATTTGGTAATGTCTGGGGTTGGGCATGCACATCTATAGTATACTTGGAAAGAATTGAACTAATCTTGATCTCTGAAATGAGATCAGCAAGATTGATTTAAAAATAAGGCTTGACTCTTCGAGCGGATGGCATATTGCAGATCAGTTTAGAGCTAGATCGTAGCTAGGGTTTAATCTGTAAGCAAGGCCATTCTCTTCAGATATTGAATAAAGTCAAAATGAAAGAAGAAAAAAAAATTATCTCCTGAACAGAGCTACATTAATATGTAGGGCTTCAAGTCTATCCATGCATTAATGAACGGCTTACATAGAATTACTCATCAATTGCAATTAATCGAGTAGCAAAGTCCTTAGTCTAAAAGACATGTGTACGTCTGAACGTGAATTCAGGATTTGTTTTCAATTATATTTCTTGGACCATTGTGTGGGTTGATGGCAGGCTTTGTAGTTATCACAATGCTTTATATGATTGCAGGACAAGCTTGCAATATGCTTGCCTTTTCTGCACTCCGCAAAACATTGCTCCATGCAGAGCACCAGCCCCTTCTCCATCACAATAATTCGCGATACCCCGTTTTGCTTTGCTCGCGCTCTACTTGTGACCCCCTATAGACTGTTTATTTTGTTAATGTATACCTCTAAGCTTGGAAAAGCTTCGTGGTTTTGCGACCCGCTGTCTGCCTTTGCTTTTCTACTTTTATATTTCATTTTATTCCTACTCTAAATGTGTCATAATTGTCCTCTAATGGTCGGTATGTGGTTGTACAAGTCCTTGTGTTCTCATTAAGATCCATTATTAGCATTGATATTGCTAGACCTGTCCTCCTTTCCCAAATGAACCTTCCGTACATACATGTGCAACTTGAGAGCGTATACTAAAGCTTGGCCCAGTAGGATAGGCCAGCGGCACAGTCCGTCGCTTCCACATCGCGAACAAAGCCAAAAGCAATTAATCGGCGGTACTTTATCAGCCGTCATATGTATTACATTCAAGTTGGTAATTGACTTTAAAACTTTATCTTTCTTTTTTTAATCACCAAAACCTTGGTAACCTCGACTGATGTAGACGATATCATATGGTAACGCGTATTGTAACTTTTTGAACACAGATAAATATTGTGGAGAGTCCAACCGTCGTCCATGCGCAACTTGGTACGTAGGCACCCACACAGTAATTCAAATACAAATGAGATTTTTCACTTGAGTTTGGTTATAGAGCTACTACCTAGTCACACTCACTTCCTCTCAATCTACTCACAAACCACCTTTCTTCCTTCTGAAATACAAAATGCAATCATGGACACAATTTCAAGTTCATGAAATCACAAAAATTGCAACGTCTGCGAAGTCCTTGAAATGGGCAAATGGACGGCCCTTTAAAATTTAAGTATACATACATATATATATTCCCTCTATAGAGATACTATGCTTGGAAAGGTGCATAACTCGACGGCTTGGGCTTGAAAACCTGCCTGTTTCGAGAAGCAGGTACTCCATATACATGTATTCTAAAGTCCAGTTTCCCAAAAGGAGCAAATTTAGAGGTCAGCTATAGCTATAGCTAGGCCAATATATATATATATATATTATTAACACATATCGCTAAGCATCTGGACTAAAAGATAAACGATCGAGAAGCGGACGTCTCATGAGCCAACAATATGCATGAAGAAATTAAACCCATGCATGCATCCAAAGTACAATAGGCCAGTGCAAGTCATCAAATATCAATAGTCAAAAACGGCGAAGGCATTGGAACACTGAACGGTCAAAGGCCAAGAGACCAAAAGATCAAAGGGCCAATTGGCATTGTAAGACCAAAGAGTCAAAAGATCAAAAGACCAGGCTAAGAACAAACCTAAAGACAATAGCTCTTTGTTTTTGTTTTTATTGCTAGCTCCTTTCGTTGAGCTACATGTATGTAATAATTTTGACGTGTACAATAAAGTGACCATTTTCCAAGCCAGCTCTCTCTCTTGGTCTGGAATGGTTTTTCAAATAGCTATAGTGTCGTAAATATACCATGTCACTATCATCAACTGAGCCATGCATGTCAAACTCAACTATATAGCGAGTTCTATAAGTCAAATCAGCCACATATAACCAGTCTTGACTCCATGGTTTAATCCAACCTCGTCATGAGAATCCCTGGCGTTTGCGTGTTCCATGTTCTTTAGTACGTAATCCAACACCATCCGTGCACTTTTTCAATGCCTCCCTTGCTTCTTGATCTCTTAACTCTTTATGGTCCAACATGGTATAAGAAAGGGCCGCGGCTATTTTATAAAGATCCTTAAGTTTTTCTTGGTTGTCAGTTTTGCTCACTTGTTCAATTTATGCATTTAATTCAGTTTACTCAGTTAATACAATTTATTCAGTTTGCTTACTTTGAATTGGATATCTTGTCTATTATTTTTCTCAATATGCAAGACTTGGCTGATAAATACAAAATTTGCTAGAGAAAATAAGTTTCAAAAGCAACTTTTATGAGAGATTCAGTGCGTTTTCTTTTAAATTATACACAACTGCAGCTGTAGAGTAAAAAAGAATTATGTATTTCTTTTTCTATATTGATTACAAGCGACTGCAGGCAGAATCATCGATCGTACATTTCTTACCTTATTTGTGTCTACCAACTACTACGTAATCCGGTTCTAAGATTTAGCATGCAGAATAATAGTGATATTCTAATTTTATAGTAATAGAAAGGTACCCCATATATATATTGCAAATTTACAGTCTATAGCTATAGATGTTAAATTTGTACGCGAAAGAGATTCAACTTAAAGCTTTATATAATGCATACCAACATGCACCAGGCATGTATAGCATGCAGACTCTAAAGCTGTACATACTTATTATGTATATATACATCTATATGTGAACAGCTGCAAGATGTCACTGCCTGCCAAAACCTCGGAGACTAACTATAGTGTAGTCGTTTTTTACCGTTTTTTTTTTTTTTACTTTCCTTTATACTCTATTCTGGGGTTTATAGTCACTGAAACCGATTGATTGATCAATATATATTGATATATATAGAAATAGTAATGATGCAATTGTGCTGAAAACACCTGATTTTTTCAATTTTTTTTTTTAAATCACAAAAGAAAGAAATGCAATATCTATATATTCATCAATACAATGTGCTAGAAACCATAACTTTGAGACCTGTTGACATCTCGAGCTCTGTTTTAACTGCTTCATCCAAACACATAAATTTATTATTTCAATTTTACAATACCTTCATTTTGTTCCTGTTTCATCCGACTTGTAAACAATATATCTAATATTGGCAAAAGCAAGACTATCACTTTAATGGCATGGCTAGTGCTTTATATGCAGTTCATCTCATTGATTTTATAAAGCTTGAGATGAAGGTTTCATGAACGTATTACCTGAGCTACACTGGGACAACTATCCTAGTTGATCACTTCACTATATAAGCAGAGATCGCACTATAGCTGTAGAGCGACAATATTTAATAGCCATGTAACATTCTAATGATATATATGAAATCTTTGAACAAGAGCTTTTTGAACCAAAAAGTTAGAGACCAATCCGAGGCCCTACTGGACATCTTAGATTTCAAAGCAGAGATCATCGTAGATTCCAAAGTCTATTGAAGGTCTATATATATATTGATTGTAGATGTATACATGCCAATGTAGATTTGCACTACATACATGAGATTGGTTTGAACTCCTCAAGATATACAATTGATGTCTCAGAAGATCCGAACCATAGATCTCGCGAAAACGAAAAGAAACCGATTGTGGTTTAAAGTTTAGACTCCACTGTGGGGTTCCGAAATATATATCACAAGGAGTGTATAACCTTAAAAAAAATGAAGCTGCGGGAGGTCTTGCCAATCTTGATCCTTGCCATTCAATCTTGATGCATTACTTCATATATATACATGTACTTATGAGAAGCGATTTTCTCGAAACTAAGCTTTGGAAGAGGCATGGAAAAAATGTCCAAAAGCACCAGTGAAAACAAAATGAGACAGGGTAGTTAGGCCGAGTTGGCAGCCGCCAAGACAATTTCATTTTCGTCCTTAGCCACAGAAGAAATATATAGGACTCAAAAATACCTAGCTTGATTTGAGCAAAGTACAAAAAGAGAGACGATTGAGGAACATAAAACTTCAAGGTTAGAAAGTGGAATGTAGAAATTGAAAAGTAATTTGAATGAAGAAAATTTGCAATGATATCATATGGTCTGGTTGATTAGCTCTATTCTGCTTTGATCAAAGTTCAATCAAGTTTGATCAGCTCTACATGTGCCAATATATTTACGGGCCCATGAAAAACCCGTAATTCTCATCTGTTTAAAGAACAAGGATCGATATTCAACGGATGCCAAAAAAAGATTAAATTGAGTTCTTTCACTTTTGATTACTTACTTCATTTCAGTTGACTTTTTTTTCAGTTATGTTATAATATGGTTTGGCTCTTATAATATGATTTTGTTTTCAATTCGAATCTTTGATCGCGCTCATGCTGCCTATTTACGGCGTTAATATTCTGTTTATGGTATACTTTGAATTAATATGTGTTAGTTTATAAGCTCACAATCTGAAAGAAGTTTATGAATACGATATATTCAGCATAAAATATTACGCCCATATATGCGCTATACATATAAAACTTGTGGCACTTATTAATCAGTGTCTTGAAATTGCAATGTTACAGAACTTACGAGGTTACGAATTCAAGCTCTATAGAGACCATTAAATAATTTCTATACGCAGTATTATATAGCTGGCAGTGGACTTGGCACGCAGATTGGCAATAGGGTTGGCAGGATTGACCACATTCTAGACTCCATAATAGGGACATGTATACGACTTTTTATTGGCAGTGTACTATGGGCTCTTTTTTTGGTACCTTTTTCATATCCGCTTTTTCTTTCTTTCTGACATGTCAGCATTTCATACAAAAAATTATAAGTCAATGATTACATTTTGTCAATTGGTCAAGTTTGATGGTTCTTTGAGCCTATTAAAACAGCAGCAAAAAGTGTCCCTTTCTCTCTTTATATAACCAAAGAACTAGTGCACACACCACCCCGGGACAACCTTGGCAAGGGATTTGGGCTTCGTTGATTAGTAGTAAATGAAATAACTGAAGCAATTCTCTCCTACCAATAACCGATAATTAAAAGCTAAGCAGCGCTGGCATTACTTGCCTCGGGTTAAAAACTCAGATCTCAGTATTTGAGAATAGTTTGCTGAATAAAAACAACATTTTAAACGACAGAAGAAACGGTTTTGCTTCTTGGTACATAAACCTACTTGAGCTGTAACAATATATACAGACATGACTGAGACTTTTCCATGAAATTAAGGATCTACAAGCTCAAAAGAGAGTCCTCAACTTGGGTTCCTTGAAAAAGATATGAAAATGAGGTTTGCTAGATTTTAGCAGATGGTCAAAGATGGTACAGGCAGTCATGTTAGTGAATAAGAAAAAAAGCTCAGTTGAAAATGTTTTGTAAAATTTAACTTCATGCAGTTAAGGTTTTTTTCTCAGGAAAATCATCTCTGTACAGTAAACAGTAAATGAACACTCAAAAATTGTCAACAAAAATATTTGCAGAGAGAAAGATTAAACCACCAAGAGATGAGAGAAGAAGGAATTAAAACACAAAAGAATCAAGCATCAATACGGTTCGTATTAGATAACACGAAATATCACTTTCTCAGGTCATTGATATCTTGGATATGGCCTGAGAATCTAAAAAGATTTGATAACAAATGTTTAAATCAATTCAAAATCTTTGAGGTGTTTACAATTGTGAAGTAAGCTGACCCTTTATCATCTATGATATTTCATCAATTCAATCTTGTGAAAAGCCACTGGTCACAAGAACTTCAAAAGAAGAGAAAATATATAATTTAGCAACAAGAGACCCATTTTAAGAAACTATAAAATGACAACGGTGATGGCGAAAGTTATGATATTGAACTCAAGATATATATATCATGAAGCGTTGTCAATCAAACAAATAAGGTGAGGTGGTGAGCTTACATGGTTTGAATCACCCTGCAGCTGTCTAAAAATTTATACTTTTTTTATACATAAGATTGACGACTCTGAATCTTTTTTATATTAAACAACATTAATTGATCAAGCAAGGACCAAATTTATATATATATTTTTTGAAGGTTTATTATTTATTGTTGTTTCTTGTACAAAATCCTTTTTTCACAAACTCTAGACTCCAACTTCTGCTTTTTTTCACAAAAAAGGTTATGAATTGGTCTATACAAACTCAATCAACCTGTAATTGACACTGACTTCTGATCTGCTCTCATCTCGTGGTCTAGGCCTTGGATATTTTTTCTCAATGTCTAGTAAGAGCCCGTCATCATACATTTACTATAGGCTTGACAATTATGAACAAGTTGGCAATTGAGCCCCTCCATATTATTATTAGTATGTAACATATCATGTATTTTAAACAGAGCTAGTCATATAATACAGCCTAAGTAAGCACAATTTCTAAAACATTTTTTAGAATTGCTTCATGTCTAAAACATTTTTGAGAGTTGAAGCCTAGAACAAGATTTAGCTTGGTCCATGTGAGATTGCAGCATGAAGCACAAGAGTAGACCCAGTGTTTCTAGTACTGCAACTAGACTTTGGGGCCAATATCATGGCTACGGGCGGCCTATTCAAAAGATTACTAGTTCGACTGAATAGCAATTACTTGATAAACTTTTAAAAAAATGGCGTATATATAAGTGGGTCTTGACTACTGTAAAAAGAATTGTAGGAAATGGGGCACTAGTGGTGACTAGCAGGATATTTTTTGTTCATTGGGGAGCTTTTTTGGGCCGAAAAAAAGTCTATCTGAATTAGGCTCCCGGGCGCCATAATTAACGTGAACGGAAGAATGAAACGTTAATAAACCTTTAAATAACTTGAGTAATGCTGGTACAATGTCATAGAGTTTCATTGTTAAATTTGACACTGTTTTTGGTTGACTCAAAAACTCAAATTGGAGTCTGCCCTGACATGTGTTATAGTTAAACCCAGATTGACTTTGAGTGCATGTAGATGGCTTATAGCCCAGTGAGTTTGAGTTTTTGAGAATTCAGCCCTTGACTCAGTAAATATCAGGCTGCCTACATGGAGCAGAATCATATCTTTTTCAGATAAATTAAATGTATCGAGTGTTGGGGAAGAGAGAGTTTGACCAAGAGGCATATGACTAGTTGTATTGTTTTTTTTATGAGAAGGAAGGTATGTATGCAAACTTTGAGTCGGCTGAATCAGAGGTATATATCTATTGGGAGGTGGTGATCGCTCGTGGTCTTTTCCTAATTACGGTAGATAGTATGCTGTTTGTCCTGTACGACTTAGTTCCATGGAGGCCCGCGACATGGTTATTTCTCAACACATTGAAGCGTATTTTGTGTCAGCAGCAGAATTAGACGAAGGAGCTTTTTGCATGTGTTTACTACCCCATACAATAAACGTGCTTATGCTTGTGGCAAATCCATTAGTGTATTAGTGTAAGGCTTTCTCCAGAATGGATAACTACAAGTACAAATTACAAGATACAACGACATTTTCATATCTCAATGACCCACCTCGTCAATTGCAATATGTATGCATGCAAACGGGAAGGTATAAAGTTAATCAACAAACTTTAACATGGAACGGCCAGCCGGAAGAAGAAAAAAAAATAGAAGACTAGACTTATTCAATATTGAACTTGAACAATTTCAGGCATGCGCAAATCACTTGCTCAAACAGCCGCTGCCGCTGCTGCTTGTATACTTGCTAACAAGTAACTGAGCGCGTACCATCATCCAAGATCAAAGGTACTGTGAACTGTACGCCCGGGCCCGGCAACTTGAACTAACCTCTATATAAATTCAAAATTGCTACTGGGCTGCCTGTCAACTGTCACACCTGGTAATAAAGAGACATGGAAAACGAGATTGAAGTAGTTCAATAAAAAAATGTTACTACAAGAAAGGCAGTTTATATGAAGATCAGCCTAGGTTTGCAAAATTTTGTATTTAAATTCTACTTGCACCTTAATAGGTTTAGGTTGTCCATAGTTTATTGCTAGTGCTCCATCTCAATGATGTCACTACCAGCTGAAACTAGAATTAGCTTTGTTGTATTTGGAGCCTTTTGCGTTTACATTAAAAATGTAGGTCCGGCTGTTCATCATTCTTTATCTGTAAACTTCCTTAGACATATATATAGCATCTAGGTAGAGCAGATGATCCCTACCCAATCAAGTATGTGAACTTTGCTTCTTTGTTCTTAATATTCAGCGGCAAAGTTCCTGCCATCGCTGTCAGGCACCATGGATTGTATTAATATTGTGCATTTTCTTGATAAAAAATGCAGTTTATTTTTTTTTTTTATATATATACATATATTATTTACTTCTGTCTGGTGCTAAAAAAAAACGCTCCGATCTGGGGGTCGATTTCAAGTTTGAGCTAACTGGCAGCCATTTCCTTATCTGTTTGGTACTTTTTACGCAAGAATAAATCAAATTTTATTCTAGAATCTAATCCATTTAAAAATACCAGCAGCTTCAATCAGAAAAAAAAATTGAGATTTGGGAAAGTCACAATCGTTCAGAGTGTACACTTCTACTAGAGCCCTTCCATCGTCACGATCTATTTAACATGTAATTCTTCAGTAGAAGCAAAAAAAAAAAAAACAAGTAGACTTTTCTGAAAATTGATCACTTTAATTATTTTCCTTTGGCAGATGCTGCTGTGAAAAGTGAGCAAAGTGTAGTTAAATGGTTTTTTTGGGTATCGTTTCACAAAAGCATCATAGCTGGGACGCCAATTTTCATAGTAGTACATAAATTAGTTCTATCTACACAAATTGATAAAGATAATAATACTTTTGACGAAATTACAAAATGACAAAAGAATATTTGAAATTTTGAAGATTACAATACTGCATTGCTTTAATTGAAAAAAAAAACCATTCACGCTTACAGAGATATGAATTCTCGTGCACTATCATCGGTCAGCTTCTAGGTTTGTTTGTATTAGACAGTTGTTTGGAGAGCTATCTTTTTATTGTTTGAATCATCCAATACAGTCAATTAGCTTTTGTACTTGTATAGGATACTTGATACATTTGGCTATATTAGTCAACCAAGATCACTACTTCCCCTTGACTTCTGCAGTTAATAATAACTATCCAAGTTCTTTCTTAAGAGTCATAATTCCAATAGTCAGTCAATATAAATTAAAATATGTTGATTCTCGGACAAAAATTCTTGTTTTATAAATGAATCCATGCTTTCAAGTGTAAAACCGGATTCAAAAAACCTGAACTATATTCCATCCAACTATTTGATATCAAACAAACTATAGAAATTTGCTTTTCACTTTTCTATGCAATATTTGCTGCAAATTGGCTCTGTCGTATTGAAAATGCTAGTTTTATTGATACTGTGCCACAGTGAACTAGGTTTAATCGCAATTTCTACTGTCAATTTGTATGAGAAAATTTACATTATGGCCCAAATTAAGTTATAGGTTTATATCCAGTTAAAAGGCTTTGCAATATAAGAATTAGACTTTATTTTCGTTTCTTCGCAGTTGTTTTTAAGAGGAATGAATATTCCTAGGCTGGCTTTCATGAAATTTTGTCTAATGAACCTATTGCCTGTCGATAGTAAAACTAAACTGATACCTTCTTCAAGCCACTGGATCTTTTCCAGGATTAGTGACCCGTACTGGTTTGGTCATGGCATGGAAAAATTGCTTTCTACTCTTGGCTTGGCCCATCAATTGGCTACTAAAACGCATGCAGCTTGCCTCCGTTTCCATTTTTTGCAGCAATCATTCGAATTCCTTCATGTGAGGCGGGTTTTTCGGTGCAGTGATCTAATCAGAAATATACACAGCCGTACATATATACAGAAGAGATTCGCAATTTTGGTATAAGAAATGGATCTAGAGATCGAAGAGTGTGGGATAGTGGAGAGCTTGGTTAATGCAAGTTTTAAATATTATACATATATAGCTAGATATATAGATCGATACATAGAATTCAATTGATAGCAATCCTTGATTTCATTTATGCACAGTCCTTAATTTCTTTTTGTTTACGTGATTATAACAGCAAACAGTGCATTGATAATCCACCTTTCTCTGTGCCAGATCTGATTGCAAGGTACCGTACGTCTAGATACTATTGAAATTTAGGGTTGGCAATGCTAGGTACTATCGAGCCCATATAGGCATTTAATTGTAGGTTTACAGCATGCCTTTTCTCATAATGAAAAAGAATACCCTTTCTTGGCTTCTGTTATATTTAGAAGCTACGACTGTACAAGCATAGGTCTACTCTATAACTCTATTTACAGCTCGAAAAATAATGGACTGAATTGTGAAAGTAGGGCATGCTTGCCATATTTTGGGAGCCAGCCATTAATTTTTTATGTCTTGAAAGATGATGCACATAATCATTCAAGTGAACCCTTTGAGGAATGAGGGCTCGGCCACTATACACAGCACCAGGAAAAGTCAGTTAACGCATGTAGGAAACTCCCGGAAAATGCTGTGTTTCCTCAATATTAAATACCTTTTCTTCTTGCTTACCATGAAAGATATGAATGTATCTTTAGTATACCAGGACATCCTTTCAGGTTGATCCGAGACTTAATTATCAATCTCGGTATGTGCATATACGGAAAGCCTGGTTACTCTCATTTTTACAAGAATGCTGTTGTTCCGAGATGCGAGCTTTCTGGTTTGAGTAGGGATTGTTTTAGTAGCGAAACCTGGATTTCAGTGGTGTCTGTTCAATATTTTATAGAGGTCGATATAAAGCAAGCAGTTGCCCTTGCTGCCAATTGTTGCTGGCGCGCCATGGATCCTATTAATTAAGCTCGAGATCCAACAGCACTTGTACTTGAGACACTTCCTGCAAGTCCACTTTAGCGCATTCCTAATGTATCACCCTGGTGATAAAAAAAATTATAACAGTAAAAGAATTATGTGATCTATAACCGACTTGATGAATTCCTTCCAAGCGTATACATATCAATAGTTAGCAAATTTGTAGTGTTTTGGCAATCTCAATTCTTCTTCTACTTTATTTTACTTCGTGTTAACAATGGATATCAATTAATGGTAGGGTGTTGCAACTTTTTTCCTTCATATATATATGCTAATACTCTATCTGCTCTAGCTGAATTTATTTTATTTCAAATCTCGATCGAGATTTTCTGAATTTAAATTATTTTTCAGATATCCGGAATCCATGCAGTTGGCCATGATAATATTTATTGATTGATGCTTGATCGAGATAGATTCTTACTCCGCAATATATATTGCCTTGCAAGTGATCCAAAAATCATCTGGGGCAGCTCGCATTAATGTTGCATTTTTCTGATTTCGGTGCTGGCATTGATCGATGTGTTCTGGAAGCAAATATTACTTATAACGACGTCGTACTCTTATATGTATGTATAAAATACGAGAGAAAAACATATCCACCATTAAATTTGCTTCTAGAAAAAAATGCGACAGAGTAGCTAGATTCCTCGCCTCGGGGTAACTGTTGAATGCAATTAACAGTTTTTGCGAGACATACAGAATTGACGAGGTGCACATGTGAATCAGCATACATGTTTACTTGAATTCGGTATTTCTTTCCCCTGACCCATTCAAAACCGCCTTCCCTCTGAATTGAGGTAACTGATCTTAGTCGTTATATTATGTAAATTTGAAGGTATTATTGCCATATTTTGAGTGCATATTTAGACTTCTGAAGAATGATCAAAACATATATATAGTCTCCCTCAGAGGACAGACCCACAAGACTTTTTGGAAACGGTCTTAGGTAGAGAAATTTCTTTCATTTTGCTGGGTTAATTCAAGTACTTAGCTGGCATTGGATTCGCTATACAGGTCTAGAATCAGATCGAAAAATGATCAGGAATTAATCTCGAGTTATAACTATTGCAAACTTTATAGTAATTGATAATTCAGTATGCATATATATATATATATAAGTTGCATTGCAAATTATTTATACATGCATGCATTAACTTTATGCACATTTTGTGTTGCATGATGCACCAGATCTAGATCGCCCTCCTTATGTATATATATCATTTTGTATGAAGTATACTCCTACTCTAGATCCATTGAGATCTTGAGCAGTTGGGTATACTTACTATAGCTATAGCGCTCTCTATATTTTAGCTATAGAATTATAATTGATATGAAGGTGTTTAAAGTTCGTAAATTCAGATAATTTATATACAGATCTTCGATTGCATTATCGCCTCCCTCAATTTTAAATCTGGAGTCAATATTAGTGCAAATTAGTTTAGTTAAATTAGAGGTGAAGACTATAGGTCTTTTCCCACTAGCTAGAGCCCATGCTACTGTATAAACCACTAAAAAAGATTCTGACTAGCTAGTATTGTGTTATAATTTAATTCTTTATTATTAGTGTAATAATAATATACAATTGTATACATATTTAATCCCATTGCAATATTTCGTTAACTTGTTAATTATTTGCTCGGATCTGCAGCACAGACATTGCAAGCTTATATAGATTGATATTAATACACCAGCAATAAATTGGAGTTATGATTTGTAGAAGTAAATTTTAAAGGAAATTTTCGCTTTAGCTTGGAAGATGACTAGCTTATTATCTATGCTTATAATTAAGATCCAGACCCGCATCCTCGAAATATTTCGAAATGTGCTTTATGACATCATTCCATGTGCAATTTCCAATTGAGTGTATACAAAATATCAGTCGTGGAATTCTGAAATAATATTGAAATAGCCGATCGGCCTAACTTGGACAACACCGCCTTTACAGTTTTATCAATCTTTCGTTGATAGCTAGGCATCCAAATAGAATACATTCAGATATTTCTAGGTTTTCACAATTGACTAGAACTTGCGTGACCTCAATTGAAGAAACCTGGTAAATTTTTTTGGAATCATAAAGTTAGTCGCGCTGACCCATTCTTAGAACCAAGCGTTTTGCTTGGATTACTTCAAAACTTTCCTTCATATTTCATTCTCAGATCAAGATACCGGTAATCCTTTGTATATACTTTGCTTAACCCTGCATTATATCCCTTTTGCTTTCTACAAAGAGCAGCTGGAATATGCTTCCACTGCATAAGAGAAACTGTACAAGAGAATGGAGACTGGAAAGATAAGATGCGCTCAGTGCCAAGTGTATTATGACGAAGCGAATGGAGCCAAATCAGGACACAAGAATTACCAGGACAAAACACAAGCTTTCTCGACTAAAATTTAGCAAAACGAATATATGACATCCCAAATCTACAAAAAAATCTTTTCTACACTTGAGAGTTATCTAGCATACAGAGAATTACCAACAATGTCATTCGATCGGAAAGCGGATTTCATCGGTTTTCTCATTATACTACGAGCCTCAAGCAAATTAACCACTTTGAGTCAGCTGTCTGTTGTAAATGCTCGTGTAAAAATGCTTATTCGGCCGTTAGTGAAGTTTTATACAAAGTTGTTATCATTATAACATCTGGAGTTTATATACTGATAACTTAACCTTGATAAAAGTGAGAATATCAAACTGTACAATTGTCTTTTATAAGTGCTGTTGTAGTTGGCAAATTTGAGACTCGATAGAAAATAGTTAGACTAATTAGTTAGATTATTTAACTCATGAATTGTACAACGTCTCTGTATCAATTATCATTATCAAAGATGAATTCATTATAAGCTTAGGTTGAATCAGTCATAATATGAACAAATTATCCTCAATAATATACATGAAGAGTTGCTTTACTTTATCAATCTAACTGAACGATGTTTATACAAGAGAGCTGGGCATTGACAAGAATTTTACATGCATCATTCAATAAAGAAAGGCTCTTATTTTCAAGCTTTAAACAGACCAATCGTTAAATAATGGCAGTATAGCCAGGCATTCTGGTTTCAGAAAAACGTAAAAAGAGCGATTTTCCCACTAGCATAATTGGTACCATTGAACCCCAATATCTCAATTTTATAGAAAAAATTCTCAAACAAATTAAGGAGAAAATGATATTGTCAGGTCTTTCCTCTCAATTCTCATTCCGGTATTATTTCTAAATGTGTAGTTCATTTATACCCGGAAAAATTACTTGAGATACCAATTAAAATATAATTTTAATTCACCTTCAACGATCTTAATCCACAAGAAACTGACTAGCTGTAGTCTGTCCAAGTTTAGGGTGGACAGCCATCATTCAATGTAGTTGCAATTCGATTCCAACAGAAGAAGAAAAGCAGTCGCAGAGCACTGGTTTTTAGTTCCCAGATGATAGGTGATAAGTATACTCTATCTCAATCAGATGGCACTTTAAATTTAAGTAGTTTTAGACTTGAATCCTGCGTTGCTGGTTGTTTAGTGCATTACATGTGATAAATTCATGTAGTTTTGTAACACATTTCCTCCATATAGCTATGGCTTGACTTCTAGACGCCACAATATCCTCGTATCATTTGAAGATCATATCAAAATGTCCTAAAGCAAATCCGAGATTTTTTTTAAGAGATTCAACTTAATCACGCAATATCATTTGTGCGTTTTGGTTCTTGTTTTAAAACTACTGGGCAAACAGTTCAAATTTAGCCAACATGATGGGTTTGCCCCTGCGTCAGTAAATACCCACAACCAGATAGATATCGTCAAATTAACTAAAGACCATGCAAGGTAAGTTTTAATCAAGTTATACGCTAACTTGAAGTGTGCTGAAGGTGTTTTTGAGTGCCCCAAAATCATTAGTGGAGTGGACCAGCAAATGGGAGGAGGATTAAAATGATGGAAAAACTAGTGTTTCAGATTGATTTAGGTTTGTACCCAAGTTCCAGTCATCTTAAGTGTCCATAGATTAATTGAATTAAAGAACTATTGCAAAAATCAGCAAGCTTGATATATAAAAGTATTTTTTATTATAATATATGCTGAAAGGATGCAAATAGATTTGTGGTGAAATCTGAATGAAGATCACTACCATCGGATACGCCAAATATATCAGCTTTTCTTGCAATATTATTTCAATTATAAATAATAAGCGCTCAATTTATATTGCATATAGAATTACAAACATGCAATGGAAAATTCTAAAATCGCACGTTTTGTGCTGAGGAGAATTAAGGGAGCCAGTTTATTGCTTAGCCTCAAACCCTGCAGCAATAAAATTAGAAGACAAAATAGTAGGATGTCAAATTGATTATTACACTAGATCTGCTGTCGAATTGATGATATTATTATTTAACATCAAGCTCACAAATATATATATATGTTAAATATTACTTTGATCCGGATGAAGCTAATCTTGTTTGATGTCAATAAACCACACATGGGCCCATATATCTACATATGACTTTAGCTCAACTTTTAAAACAAAGTATGGACTTCGAAACAAAAATTTTATAAGAATATTCATTTCGCAAGTTTCAATACTAATTGTGGCTAGTACGCTAGTAAGTAGATCAGCCTTAGGAAATTTATATATAGTGAGGAAAACATTGCAATGGATCATCTTAAAAGTTAACCTGTATTCCACATATATATTAATATATTCAATTATCTATATATGAGCAAAAGAGCTAGTACAAGTTTGTGATAGTTTCCCAAACAAAATATGTCTGCAGATTAAAATTTTAGTTCATGGGCTAGAAGAACAATTAGATCTAGCAATGAATGGATGAGGCGTAGTTTTATACGTATAAATGGCTTCAACTATAGCTTCTACGCAAAGCTCAAATTCAAGGACTTATATAGAGTAT
Source organism: Geotrichum carabidarum (assembly GCA_030556585.1). Classification (NCBI taxonomy): domain Eukaryota; kingdom Fungi; phylum Ascomycota; class Dipodascomycetes; order Dipodascales; family Dipodascaceae; genus Geotrichum; species Geotrichum carabidarum. Next base: position 58,965 of record JAKTUH010000082.1, read on the forward strand.
CACTCAATTTTGAATCAGTGCTCACTTGAAAAAAACATTCAAGTCTAAAGTATACGACAAATTGCCAATATGCTTCTTCTTGGGGTCCTAATTGAATTCAAAGTAGCCCAATAGTAGCAATCAGCTCATTGAGAACATGAACAGGAAAATTACAGAGTTTTATATAGTTTTAATTTTATGACAGCTGTCAGTGTGGCAATCGTAAATTTTCAGGCGTCCAGTATCCCAATCTATCAAGTCGATTAATTATATCAAGAAAAGGTAACCAGCAATAACGTTTCAGTGTCTTTATAAGCTTCTATTATAGCAAATACAATGTACCATGAATTCGGCCTATTCAGTGAAGAACCGTACAGTCATCTAATAACTCACTCTCAGCAACAGGGACCGCTTTTTTCTTGCTGGGTTTCGGCTCAAACACCTTGAGCGTGGGTAATCCTTTCACGTCGTACTGGCCACTGCCTCTTCATCGCAGTTGATTGCCGCAATCTTGGCAACACCGACCAAGTTTTTAGCTGCTTTTGACTATATTCCGACATGAGCTGCTTGCAGTAGGGCGCGTAGAACTCGCTAAGCTTGAGGTTGTTTGCGTCGAGGACGAGAGACTTGAAGTTCTTGCTATTCAGTCTGAGCACGCTGATACCCTCGTAGAATGTCGTACAGTCAACCCCTCTATAGCACCATGCATATCACCGACCTAACTTGAATTCATATTACTCTACTATTACAAGCTTGATATATCAACTCCAGTTGCTTAACTTTGATTGCTTTGACCGTTTTAACCAACAGTCACGTGATTGATCCATCAATGCAAAGAGGGAGGAAGCATTTGCAGAAATGCCGCAGGGATATCACCATCACCGTCTCTGGTAAGATCATCAGTTGTCTTGATATCAAGATTAATAGAGGTACAATTAATATACAAGAGAACATAAATAAAAATCATTCAAATGAAAAGTACAAGAGAACAAATGGATAGAAAAAAAAAAATGGAAGAGAGAGAGGGAACACAATTGCAGATGAAGGAAAACAAAAAAAAAATTTTGGGCAAGCTCGAATCAAGAGAGTTCACGCGACCCATGACTTATTTCAAGTACCTGCCTTCTTCCAATTGACCCATCTTCTTTTCAAAGTCTTGTTTACTCTTATCGCGGCCTTCGTAGATTTCGTAGGCCACACGCTTGCAGCCGTCCCACGACTCCCAAAAGCGCTGGGCCTTCTTGAGCACGAACGAGCCCTTGAAGGAGTTAAGGATGTCATGCGAGCTCTGCAAAATGACCTGCTGGTTCTTGAGCATGCCCACGGCGTTGGTGGGTGGCATTCCCATGGGGTTGGTCTGATGGGCGTTGGAGGAGGCCGCAGTGTCGATTTCCTTCTGGAGGAAGGCGAGAGCTTCGACCAGGTACTCAAAGCACTTGGTTTGAGCATCGGCGTCAGCTTTTGACACGTACCCGGCTGAGTACAATGAAGATTTGAAGAATGATGAAGCCTTTTCCATGATGATGTTTCGAGCGGATTATAGCGTGTTGAGTGCTGTTTTGTGATAAGATTGTGGCAAGGTTGTTTGTGAACGCGTTTCTTGAATGTGTGTGTATGTGGGAAGGTTGATAGGAAGAGAAAAAAAAAAATAGGGACTACGCTAAATGCATGATGAGTCTGATTAAATGCAGGTGGGAGGAACCATCAAGAGATTACCACTTGGCAAATCATATTTACTTCGCCTATATTCTTGAATAAGAAATTACAGATTGCTAATTGACGCGTGGTGTGGTTTATAAGTGTTTTTTCTTCTGAAAAAAATGATTCTAGTAGAAGTATGTTTAATGTCAAGCCAGCAAGCTTCCAACTCCTGGCTCAAAGGTGCTATCAGCCAAGCTTTTCAACTGCTGCGATGCCTACCTAGAGAAATCAGTATTCTTCTTTCTGATCAATATTTAGCAAGAAATCCTTATTTAGATGGAACTCTAAAGCATATCTCATCACGATACCCATATGATCTTGTGTTTCGCTACTCAAAGATATGCTCTAAATAATATTGATCCTCAATTGGCAACTCACTAATTAGAAAGAAAACGTGCAAATGGCGAGCGGACATGATGGTACAGTCTTTTTCTTTTCAATGCTGGAGCTTTTGGCGAGGAGAGAGGTTAGATATATATATCTCAGACATGGACTGCTTTGCTCATGTCGCAACGGCGTTCTATCAGCCCATCTTAAATTTTTAAATGTGGGCAAGCCTTGAAAAGAACTTGGTGTGCGTCACTATAGAGAGATTAACCCAGCAACTTGCAAAGTTTTCATCAGGAATTCTTGATCCAAGTAGCTGTAGGCTGAGCATGGTTCGAACTGCTTGAAGACTCACTGCCAAGTCATTGATTTAGCAAAGAGCCCACAGCTGTCTGTGTGAATTCTCAAGATTGGCAAGGCGTAATCATTGGAAAGATAGCCTTGGAGTGAAGTAGAGAGATATCTGAACCTTTGAATCCAATGAAGCTAGAGTATGATGCCTGGAATTAGATCAACCCGGATTGTAATGTTTTTGAAAGCTTGTTAGATACTTGTAAAAAGACAAGCAGTTTTGCCTTTATCCAGCAACCGCGTCCAATTTCTTGTATCAGCATGTTGTCGCTTTACTTTATAGGCGTCATCAACCATGGAGAGCGCCAAAAAAGTTACTCAGCTTTTAACAATAAAGCTATTGTTCCAAATAAACTCAAATATAAGAAAGCAGATCAATGGGTCTAGCTCAAGTGATACTGCAAGCTTTATTGATGATGAAATAGGAGGACAATCGTTTGTGACATCATAGCATTTTTGGGTGAACCATTACGAAACAACAAGTACACGATTCTTTAAACATCAAATGCCGCTTACTCCAGATTTCCTTGACATGAAGCTTTGACCGATAACCTTTGAATCAGGTCAAAATTGCACTCTACTCAGTAGATGAGACCTAGAGTATGCTATGAGTGTGCTTATCTTTGGTTTTAATCCCGGCCTCAACATCACCATTAGATCAACCCAAGGCAGATCACCAGGAATTAACAGGCTTACCATACATAATCAACTGCAATATCATCAACTCCAGAAAAGAAGTTCAGCCTATCTGCTTAGTGCTAAAGCTTCCCCCGCCAAGCCACATGCTAGAGATGCAGGAGCTCATTTGCTCTCTATAGGAGGCATCATCATAGTTGGCCAATCAGCCGCAGCCAGTGACATTTCAGCACTAAATGGCGACTTTTTAATCTATTATCCTGCAATGATTAGTGAAGGGGCTCAATCTAGGGATGTTTTGTTCCAACAATATATTTTCAAGCCGTTGGAATTTTCTGGGGGGGTTTTTTTTTTTTTTTTTCTTTTCTTTACCCCGTACTTGCATTTGCCTACGACGACGGACACCAATGTCAGGACAATTAGAACAGCAGCGCCCTTGGAGGGCCTCGCTGTGGAACACGGTTACTCACAACTGGTATCTTGGGTTCACGTCCTTTGGCGGCCCACCCGTGCACTTTAAAATTGTGAGTCCCCCTTTCTGCCAACTATCCATGGTTTTTTTATTTTTTTGAATCTGGAGGGAATACGGCTGACATTGGACAAATCTATAGTTTCATGATAAGTTTACAAACAAACTGGGCTGGATCGATGAGCAAATGGTAAGACAAATCCTTTTTCGGGCTCATCATCATACATTTTCAAGAAAGAAGCTGACTTTTAGCGGGTGTGATAGTATCAAGAAGTGTTCAGCGTGTGCCAGGCTCTGTCAGGGCCCGGCAGCACCAAGATGCTCTACTGCATCAACCTGATCCATGACGGCTTCCCATCTGCAGTCCTCGGCTTTTTACTCTGGAGGTGAGGCTTTTTTTTTTTTTTTGTGCATGTTAGATTTACACAAATGGTAGACCGCTGACTGATAGGAAATAGTCTGCCCGGCGCAATTGCAATGTACGGCCTCTCCGTTGGCATTTCCAACGTTTCCGAAACGTTGCCCCGCGCAGTGTACGCCCTGCTCTCCGGCCTCAACGCCGCCACTGTTGGCATTATCGTGCTTGCCGCAGTCGAGCTCTCCGCAAAAGCGATCACGGACCAAATGACAAGATCCCTGGTGTTCTTGGCAGGGGCCGCGGGGCTCTTGTATAACGCGGTGTGGTACTTCCCGACCCTAATGCTGGCGGCGGGCTTCGCGACTGTTGTTCATGATCATAGGTGGTTGCATAAACCGGTGGGTAGGGCGAGAGAGGTAATTATGAGGAAAAAGAAAACGACACAGGAGAATAGAATTGAGCTGGGTGAGGGTGAGATGGTGTCTAGTGTGAGGGCTAGTTTGGAGGTGGCGTCGAGAACCCGGTCCCACGAGAGCGGCCGCCCTTTGCCAGACGCGCAAAGCGCACCTTCACCGCCGCCCGAGCGCGAAGATGACGCTCCCGCCACTACAACTCAAGGCGAGCCCCGCGTCATCCCCAGCGAGCGTAAGCTTCAATTCTCCTGGAAAGTAGGCGTTCTCATCATTACGCTTTTCCTGCTCAGTTTCATCATCATCATGGTCCTGCGCGGCGTGCTGCCGGGTCAGCCGCCCCTTCTCTACCGCCTTTTCGCCAACATGTACCTCGCGGGGACCATTATATTCGGGGGCGGCCCCGTCGTAATCCCTCTCCTCCGCGAGTACGTCGTTGCTGAGGGCTGGGTGAACCCCCGCGATTTTCTCATTGGGCTCGCCATAATCCAAGCGCTCCCCGGGCCCAACTTCAACTTTGCCGTCTACCTCGGCAGTCTGACCGCGTCCAACGCCGGGTTCAGCAGCGTCGGCGGCGCTTTGATTGCTTACATTGGCATTTTCTTGCCTGGCATGTGGATGGTGCACGGGACGGTGGGCGTGTGGAGCCGGGTGCGCGGGCTGCGCTCCGTGAAGTCGTTTTTGCGCGGCGTGAATGCAGGCGCGGTGGGGTTGATCTACACGGCGGTGTACCGGCTGTGGCAGATTGGGTACATTGACGAGGGGTATCGGAACGGGACAAGCTTGGCCACGGAGCCGTGGTGGGTGGTGGTAACGGCGACGAGCTTTGTGGGCGGGATGTGGTTTGGCGTGAAACCACCGGTGGCTATTGTGATGGGGGCTGTTATGGGATTGATTTGGTACGGCGTTGTGTCGGACTGACGCCTCCAGCTGTCAGGCTAGATCGATTCGTACTCCTGGGAACTCTTACACTACAGAATCAATTCAAAGCCTTGCATTACTGGTTTTGTGAGTGACCCTTCCATCAACAGGCTGGAATCTCTCATCTTAGTTTTTCATATATATGAACCTGTTTTTACAAAGAAAGACGAAGCAAATATAGCCTGCTGACTCTGCAATCTTCTGTAGACCTAGTAAACAACAATTGAACCGTGATATAGCCAGAGTTTAGCCAAGCTTCTTTTTGTCTTATGGATGACAATTACAATGCGTGAATGATGTCAGATAGCGTTGTATTCCTATCAGCATCTGCCATCCTTGGCTAAAACTCCCTATCTGAGGTCTCATCTGTTGACGATTGTTGCACTTATTTATCCTATCTTGCAACCATTAACTCGCTTGTTACAATCATGATAGATAGGACTAACCAGATTCCAGTCATAGCTACATACAGGGTCATTCAAAGAATTGCCTTGGTAATAAAATTAATTGGATGTATATAGACCGGTCTAGAGAAGTTTGCACTCGAACTAACCAAGCAATCAAGATCAAGATAAAAGATAGATGATCCCTCCTCCCTAATCAAGCTTAAACCATGTCAAACCCAAGTTTATATAAAGATCACTACGTACCAAGATAACGCGATAGGAAAAGATAGCTTAGTTAACCTTCCACTATAGAACTAGAAACGGCTGCTCAAAAAGATAAACAAGTTTGCTGCATATGCTGTTTGTATACGCAATCTTGTGTATACTTGGGAGTTGAAACTCTAATTTAGCTGGATCGCGGTTACTTACGGACACAGGCCGACCTCCCAAAGCCTAACTCCTCCGAACCACACGACTAACTAGCAAAGGGAGGTGAGTTATAAGGATTGCAAAAGCCAAAGCCGCTCAGGGGGGGGTCTATGTATATTGTGGTTCTTTTTCAGGTTCTAACTGCATATGGCCTGCAATTGAAGGTTGGGTTTTGGCGGGGGGTCGTCGCCCCCATTCACGTGTTAAATTTGTCAACGGCTATTTTACCAAGACCAATTGCCACGCTCGATGGGTATACCAGATGCCCTTGAACTTGTGTGTGGATGTGTGGAGGTTGTGATCTTTTGGTGGATTACAAACGATTGTTATGTACTCACGTTTTAACACTGAGATAAGCCACACAACCCCATATACACACTTGCAATGGGCAACATATGTAATCAAGGCTTGGTCAGGCTATAGGTTATGAAACGGTTATAAGAGACGCGGGTAGTCGCAAAATGACCAAAACGAGACTTCCATGGAAGGGCAAAAGCAGTCAACCTTAATATCAAAGATAGCTAAAACCCTTGGCATGAGCAAAAAGTTTGCTCTTTGCGCCTTGTTACTGTAATCTGAGCATTACATCATTTTGATTGATAGGGAGTAGGTGTAGTCATTTGTAATAGTAGATTTGAGAATGAGGGAAGGATGCTTTGCCAATTGACTGGGCCTAACTACCTTTCCCTTTGCGAATAGGCCGTCTCTTGATTTCTCGGTTCTGGGTTTCTCAAGAGGGGGGTTAAGGTATCAATCTAACTTTTCACAATATTTCAGTTCTTTTTTAAACCAATGTTGACTACAAGAAGAGCTCAACGTCTTCAAACTACACAAATTTAACCCAAATAAACCCACCAGAAAAAAAAACATTCATTCACATTCACATAGGCCTTTGTCCCCTTTGTAGTTTGCTATGTGCTTGCCGCGTGTCTACTGCATTTTTCATCGACGTCTGGCCATGAACAAACTTTTACTTGCCTCTCTTTCTCTCTCTTTTCAATCGTTGTAAACAGAATTGATTGTACAACGATATGTTTTGTTATAAACATTACGAGCCGTGTTGTATCGTTGTCACAATCACTTCTGCCAGTGGCGTGGGTAGAGAGTACACAGCCCATCGTTACTACACAATCGATCGATAATTAACGTCGTTCTCAAAAGTGGTTTAAAAAACAACTTTTGGGAGGAATAAACCACAACGGTTTTATACCCTAGCCCCAGCCCTTGCAGATTTATGATAACGCACGGCTGACACTGAATTTGTTCATCAACATCGACAAATCCATTGCCATCCACCCATGGATATTTTGGAAAAATCAGACCGTTCTGCTCATCATCTTTATGATTTCAATCAGTATTTACAATTCAAGCTTCTAGAGAGCCAAGAGATAATAAAAGAGTCACAAGAGAATTAGTAAATTTATATTGCCAAGTAACAAAAAAATTAAACTCATGCAAACCAAAAAATAAAATAAAAAAAAAATAAAAAATAAAAAAATAGAAAAATCACAGTCGTAAGGGCAAAACAATAAAATAGTAAAGAATAAAAAAAAAAAAACCTCCATCAGAAATCAGAAGCAGGTGGAAAATCATCAGAAATCAGAAGAAAGCAGGTGGAAAATAAAGCAAGCGCTGTTGAGCAGGGAAAAAAAAAAAAAAGTAGTGCCGACAGCTGTAATTGTGGTTGTATAAATATCAATAATGCAGCATTTTTCAACAAAAGCGGCGCGCGTGTGTGAATGATTGAGGTAGATTGCGTTTTTTAATCATCCATCTCTCGGCGTTTGCAAATGCTTGTTCTTAGTACTCTGAATACGACGACAGAGTAGACAGACTGCTACTACTGGCGCTTGGTCTAAAGATAGGCCGCTGGCTATTAGAGGGCTTGGTAGCCAGAGCAGCTGCGGGTTTGCTCGTCTTTCTCTTGCTGCTCGAAGTGGTGTTGAACCACCAGGCGCGCTCCTCAATACAAGCGCCATTGTTGCAACCACACGACAGGTGGTGCGTCGTGTCCGTCTGATAGTCTTGCATAATGAGGGTAGGATGGTGGACGGGGATCTTGGCGGGGGCTCTGGCATTGGCAGCGGGAATGTAGATGCTCTGGCGCATGTTGTTGAGCGAATTTGAGTCCATTGTTAATAGTGTGGTTGTGTGTGTGTGTGTGGTTGGTAGAATGCTGGGGTGTGTGTTTGTGTTGCAGGACTGAGTGGCAGGACTTGCTTGGAATTATAAAGTGTTTTGAATCTGGTCAAAGACAGTAAAGATAAGAAAGAGAACTTTGGAGAGACAGAAAAAAAAAAAAAAAAAAAAAAAAAAAAAAAAAAAAAAAAAAAAAAAAAAAAAAAAAAAAAAAAAAAAAAAAAAAAAAAAAAGCTGATCTTGACAAGAGTATATATTTTTCAGCCAATGTAAAAAAATGTATGGAAATGTAAAAAAACATTAAACCAAAATCAAATGCCATATAACCTTCATGTAACCTAACTAATCAGACATCAATATATATCAAAGATCTACTACCATAGCGCTATATTTGGGATAGCACCCAGCCAACAACCCACACCTGCCGGTTTATGAAATCTGGGACGATCTGTTTATCAACAGCTATACAGGGTCATGATAACCACCTTGTTGTTCTTCCCCCGGGGGGATGTTCCACATCATCATATATAGCATCATAACATCATGGCATCATACCATCATACCATCATAACATTTTATAACATCATAGCAATATAAAAAAACAAATGCACTGCCAAACGACCCTCATCTGTTCTTGTGATGTTGCTCAATTATTACTATAGATCTATGCGCTGTGGCGAGGGTGTGATCTTTTGATCAGGTTACCACCAAGCTGATGATCTCCCATAACGAGCTGAATGGTTTCTACAGTTACAGCCCCGGCCCATATATAACCCTTGTATAAGCCCCTCCCTTTACACTCATCATTTTCCTACATGGAGGCCCGTCCGTCGTACTTTAGTATAGAGAATTAAGCCGGTACTGCCATCTCAAAAGGGTTTCAACGTCGCGGGATTTTTGGTTTTCCAACAGCAAATTATTGGGGGGGCCACATTTGAGCTAATTTGTCACGTGTAGTGCGGCTGATACTGGGTGTGAACACAAAGTCTAAAGTGAATGAAGGGGTTGTTGGTTGGGCTACGATACTGCTAGAAATAGCTGAGGGTTTAACTTGGGGTTGTTGGTAGGTATGTATACAGTACAGAAAATGTCTAAAATGTATTGTCAAACCTGTAGAGGTTATATTAACATATGGCAAAAGGGGCCAAAATGATGGAAAATGATAAAAAATGAAATCATACGGCAAACGCTTGCGACAAACGCTAATAACAACCTCTAAGCAATATTGATCAAACAAAGTCTCAGTGGAGTAAGAAGAATTAGGCCGTATGCCTTTGCCCCATATTTCAATGAAACTGCGGCAATTTTTACATGCGCAAAAAGAGGAATGAGCGCTGCAGCAGCAGGTTTATGCAAACGGAAAGAAATCGCATCTGTGCAAATGTATTCTTTTAGAAAAGACTCGTAAAATCTTGTGCAGATCATGGAACCGAGCCAGTTCAGTGTTCATCGCATGAATAAGGTAGATTCTTGTAATTTCCCTCAACCTATTTCAAACGCATCACCTCCGCCTGCAACAAACAGCAGCTAGCCCTTCTATAGTTCTGTAGCCTCCTGTTTAATGCCGCTCCCAAACCCCCAACTACACTACTGCACTGCAAAGTATATACCTTGTTCATAGAACCTTGTTCTAGACTGCTACAAGTCCCAAATGGAGTTGGTCTTTTGTATACAATGTTAAGCTATAGTCAAAGGGAGAACTCTCATTATAGAGAGACCTTTTCCTCCTCCTCCTGTTGATTATTGCCAAGCAGTCAAGATCTGTTTCTGAGTTTCTCCTGGAAGAGAAGTTGTTTCTAACTGTAGACATTTCGCAATCTGGAACAAAACGTACAAAGGTCAATTAGCTTCCCCAGTACATATGGCCATATAAATAAATGCTGCACGAATTTTAAAATCATGAGAATTCTCAATTTCAGAAACCTACAACAGCAAATACAAGCAAAACAAACACAGCATGTCTCTGTTAAACCTTTTCTCGCCTTGAAAAAGCTTCAATACTTGCAGTACGTATACCCGCTGAAGAAGCATACAACACAACCATGGAATGCTCATTTCTGCCAACGCAACGACCAAGCTCAACGGCATGCCCACATTTAAAGACCTAAACTGCAATTAAACCTCCCCCCATTGAAAGAAAAGACTACGAATAGTAAAATGAATTGATCATCTCAACCTGCCTGCTAAACTTCGCGCTCAATCTCTCCTGGTTATCGCACCCAAAGGCACAGCCGTGCCTTCTTACACAATACCTTACTAACAAAGGTAATTACTGAGTCAGCATCCCTGGAAAAACACTCTGTCTCCTTTTTCATTTTTTTCTTGATTTCAGGACCATCAACATCTCTCTCTTTCTCTCACTCTTTTTTCTATTTCCTATATTGCACACTGCAAACACACTGCAAACACACTCCACATCCTTTGCGCCAATATGGATCCTCCAACATCTGCAGAAGAAATATACCCTCTCGCGCTCTTAATTGATGAACTAAAGGTAGTGACCACATAAGCCATTCTTTTTGTTTTGCGAGCTAGTTTTTGTTTTGTTGGAGTTGATTTCTAACTTTTTTTTTTTTTTTTTTTTTTTTTTTTTTTTTTTTTTTTTTTTTTTTTTTTTTTTTTTTGATATCTGTAGCATGATGAAGTAACCTTACGCTTGAATGCCATGCACAGGCTGTCGACGATTGCCCTGGCGCTAGGGCATGAGAGGACACGCACGGAGCTGGTCCCGTTCCTGGAAGAGGTCTCGCAGGAGGATGAGGACGAGGTGCTCACCGTGCTCGCGGAGCAGCTCGGCACCTTTGTGCCCTACATTGGCGGCGCCGAGCATGTGCATATCCTCATCAGCACCCTCGAGGGCCTTGCCGCCATGGAGGAGCCCCTCGTCAGAGATAAGGCCGTGGAGTCGCTAAACAAGCTGGGCGAAACACAGTCCCCAGAACTCATTGAGCAGTACTTTCTCTCCCTCGTAAAGAGACTGAGCTCGACGGAGTGGTTCTCCAGCAGGGTCTCGGCAACGGGGCTATATCAAATGTGCATTGCAAAGGCCCCGCCAGCGTTCCAGGAAGATCTGCTGTCCCAGTACAAGGTGCTGTGTCAGGATGAGGCTCCCATGGTGCGCAGAGCAGCGGCCACAAACCTGCCCAAGGTCATTGCCGCTATTCCGGATGTCAAGTTTGAGGGCAGCTTATACTCCATGTTCCAATCACAAGTTATTGACGACCAGGACTCGGTGCGGTTGCTGTCGGTGGACGTGATTATCGCGATTGCGGACGCTCTCAAGGCCCAGCAAATCACCAAGTACAACACCGAGCTTGTGACGCTCGCCGCCGCGCTGTTCACGGACAAGAGCTGGCGCGTGCGGTACATGGCGGCCAACCGGTTCGAGAAGCTGGCAGTGAGCCTGGACAGCGCCGAGGCGCGCGCCAAGTTTGCTCCTGCGTTTGTCAATCTCATGAAGGACAGCGAGGCCGAGGTGCGGACTGCAATCGCGAAGCAGATCCCCGGGGTCTCGGCGCTGCTGTCCAAGGAGGTGATTTTGCAGGAGGTGATTCCGAACGTGGAGCTGCTGTCGCAGGACTCGTCACAGTACGTGCGGGCGGCGCTGGCGTCGGAGATCAGCCGACTGGCGCCGCTGCTGGGCAAGGACAAGACGATTGAGGCGCTGCTGCCTTCGTTTTTGTTGATGCTCAAGGATGAGTTTCCAGATGTGCGGCTCAACATCATTTCAAAGCTGCATGTGGTGAACGACGTGATTGGGATTGAACTGCTATCCAAGTCCCTGCTGCCTGCGATCAGCGAGCTGGCGAAGGACAAGCAGTGGCGTGTGCGGCTGGCCATCATTGACTACATTCCTCTGCTGGCGGACCAGCTGGGCGTTGCGTTCTTTGACCGCGAGCTGGGCCCCCTTTGCATGACGTGGCTGTGGGACAATGTGTACTCGATCCGAGAGGCCGCGACGCTGAACCTGCGCAAGCTGACCAAGGTGTTTGGCATTGAATGGGCCAAGGAGGAGATTATTCCACACATAATTGTGGTTGGCGCCAACACCAACTACCTGTACCGCCTTACTGCGCTGTTTGCCGTGACGGCGCTGATCCCTGTCGTCGACCACGACACCATGGTAGAGTCCATGATGCCGTTCCTGGGCAACCTCATGACCGATCCTATTTCGAACATTCGGTTCAACGTGGCCAAGTCCTACAAGGTGCTAGTCCAGGCTTACCTGAAACCAGAGGAGGACGCTGCGGCCGAGACCGCCACCAAAGCCAGCAGCGAAGCTGCGCCCAAAGCTGCCACTGAAAAGGATACTGCCGCCGCCGAGGATGATGACAGCGAGCCCACCGAGCAGCAACACAAAAAGAGCAAGACCCAGCCAGCCGCTCTGACGCTGGGCCCTCACACGGACGCCGCCACGATCAAGGAGCTGATTGAGACGACTGTGGTTCCTAATTTGCAGAAGCTGAGCGAGGACCCTGACGTTGATGTGCGGTACTTTGCAAACAAGGCTTTGGAGGAGATTGAGCTGATGGTGGAAAAGGCTTGAGGTCTATAACCTAAAGCCTTGGAGCTTACGTTTACACAGGCACAGTATCGGCTAGCTTACGTTTGTGTAGGTGCATCAGGGGTGCATTGGCTTTGAAAATTGTATGTCATATTTTTTTTTATTTTTTTTTTTTCTTCTTTCCTTCTCCTCGAAGTTATCAGTTATAATTGTCTCTCTTTGTTTTCCATGTCTTTGTTTGTGTTCTTGACAATATTATCGGCCTAATAACATTTATATATAATGTAACTTGTTCGGCTTACTACTATATATCCAAGACTTGGTTTGCTGAAATGGAGAGTCATGAAGCGGATGAGTTGCATAGCTGCTTCATGACTTATATATATGAGGGTGAGCTTAATGCGGTTACGTATACTTTTTATATACACAACATTAATATTACATGATTTATACAAGTGTGTATTGTAGATCAAAAGACCGGTCCTGATAAAACGTGGATTATCCTTTGAATCAACCAATATATTCAAGATCTATACAATCAGCCATATGGCAAAGCAAGCCCCTGTGGTTTTTTGTATTTTCTGCAGACAAAAAACAAGGTAAATCCGAGATATCTCTTCTATGTGTTTAGTCAGTACTTTGTCAGCTGATAGATTAAAAAAGAGGACACATAGCCATATATATGTTCATGTTCCTTGACTTGGCCGTTTTTTTTTTTTTTTTTTTTTTTTTTTTTTTTTTTTTTTTTTTTTTTTTTTTTTTTTTTTTTTCTATCCAGTGAGGGGATTCTTTTTTTTTATTTTTTCTTCTTCTTTATCCATTTTTCAGTTTGGTTTTTTTTTTTCTTCTTTGATTGTTCGTTTAATCTTGTCCACCACAATCTATCGCCAGCTAAAATGTCATACCCTGATAAGAAAGATGAAGACGCTCGAGTCTCTAATGGCTCAAAGCAGTCTCTCAGCATTCTCAACAGCCCTCCCGTGGCTATCTTCGCCTACTGTGGCTCGTCTATTCTGATGACCGTCACTAACAAGTACGTCTTGTCGGTTGGAAACTTCAATTTCAACTGTATCCTGTTGGCTGTTCAAGTATGTATCTTCTATTATTATACACGTGGAACTTTTTTTTTTTTTTTTTTTTTTTTTTTTTTTTTTTTTTTTTTTTTTTTTTTTTTTTTTGTCAAATCCACGCAAAAACAACTCCTCAAGAATCACCACCGCTAACAGATGATGTTTGCCCATAGTCCCTGGTTTGTCTCCTTGTTATCCAGTTCCTCAAGTCAGCTGGCATTGTCAACTTCCGTGACTACAACTCGACTGAAGCAAAGCGATGGCTCCCCATCTCCATCCTGCTGGTCGCCATGATTTACACCGCGTCCAAGGCCATGCAGTACCTGTCCATTCCTGTCTTCACCATCTTCAAGAACGTTACCATCATTCTCATCGCCTACGGTGAGGTCATCTGGTTTGGAGGTACCGTCACCCCCATGACCCTGTTCTCCTTCTTCATTATTGTGCTCTCCTCCGTTGTCGCAGCCTGGTCCGATCTGTCCATCGCCAAGGCCGCTGCCTCTGAAATTGGCGAGGCCGCCTCTGCGTACTCTTCGTTGAACGTGGGCTACTTTTGGATGTTCGCCAACTGTCTGTCCAACGCGGGCTTTGTGCTGGTTCTGCGTAAGCGCATCAAGCTCTTCAACTTCAGCGATCTCGACACCATGTTCTACAACAACCTGTTGTCGATCCCCGTGTTGCTGCTGGGCTCTTTGCTGTTTGAAGACTGGTCAGCCGAGAACATTGTGCGCAACTTTCCTATCGACACCCGCAACACTGTGTTTGCGCTCATGGTGCTGTCTGGATTGTTTTCGCTCGGCATTTCGTACACTTCAGGCTGGTGTGTGCGCGTTACTTCGTCCACGACTTACTCCATGGTAGGCGCGTTGAATAAGCTCCCTGTAGCTGTTTCCGGCCTTATTTTCTTTGACACTCCCGTTACTTTCTACTCAGTAACGGCCATCTTTTTGGGTTTTGTGTCGGGTATCGTGTATGCCGTGGCCAAGGTCCAGCAGAAGAAGCAGGAGGCGACTGGCTTGCCGAAATAAAACCTCCTCCTTCGTTTTAAGCACATGAGAAACTTGATAGAACCATTGATAAAAACCATGAAAAAAAGAATTAAAAAAAAAAATATGCAAAAAAACAAAGATAGAACCAAAGGGTTTATTATTATCATGAGTGTAAGCGTGTAGCTAAATTTCGTATATGTTTTGTTACTATTTCATACATATGTATAATATGTAGAGTAAGGTGTGTAGTATACGTACTATTATTAAATAACTGATGGAGAAAAAAATAAATTATAAAACCATGGGCAGATACCACCGCAGAAAAAAAAAAAAGGTTAGAGAATGCAATTGAAACTAGTTGGACATAGGCATATACCCCGGGAGGGGATTTTTTTTTACAGGTGTTGTTGTAATTGCTGAATATTAATTGTTGGCTGGCTTGGTGGTGGTGATTGTTTGGTCAAGCCAACCGGCGCCGCGTGTTTTTGTGATTCCCGTTCATGGCCAACCCACTCGCCAGCCCCGCCTGTGTCTTGAACACTGGCGGAATGAACTGGTGGTCCCTATCGCCTGCTGCGGCCGTCCCAGCTGACTTGCTAAGCGATGGCGACAATGACGACGACGACGTTGACAACGCTGACGTTGCTGAAGAAGAGACCGACGCGAATGGCGCCAAAGCAGTCGGCGGCTGCGGCCGGCTTCGATCTCGTTTGCTTCCTACCCCCAGCCCCAAGCCCAGCCCCAAGCCCAAGCCCGAGCTCGTGCCCGAGACCGACGCCGACGCCGCCTCCGAGTACAAGTCTTTGTGGAGCTGCTGGATGCTAATTCTGCGGGCGGGCAGCGTTGAGTACAGCAAAGTGTACAGTTTAGAGCGCTGGATGGGCACAAACTGGCCAGAGATAAGGCGGACAATGACGGGGAAGGAGAGGTAGTGGATGCGGATGCGGAGGCTGAGAAGACTGAATTGGTAAAACATCTTACTGAGAGGCAGCGGCTTGGGCTTGAGAAAGACAAAAGCCGTGCATGTGGTTCCTGTGCTGTTACTGCTGGTGGAGAAGGAAGAAGGGTTCTGGACAACGTCAAACATAATCCCGCCGGGCACGCGCTTGAAATCTTTAATCCTAAGCAAGATCGCAAACAGGGGGAAGTGGTTCAAGCACGCGAGGCACGACTCGAGGCCCGCGTTGACGAGGATGATGGCGAGCCTGCACCCAGCAAACGTGAGGTAGAACACCAGGACAGTTGGCAGCAAGAAGATGAGCGAAATAAACAGAATGGTGCCCATGAGGAGCTGGTCCAGCTCGTAGTTGCACGAGTCAACGCGATTTCGTAAAATGTTGCGTTTTTTGCCGCGGAACAGATGGAATAAGGAGCGCAGCACAGTGAGCTGCCAGTGGTAGATCTTGCCGGACGCGAGGTAGAAAGCGTACACGTGAACAGGGAAGATGGAGACAAGATCAGAGACAATCGAAATGAGAAGCGTGGCTCCGGCAAACCCGGCGTAGGCAACAATGGTCACCAGAACGCCAAAGTAAGGACGGAACAGATTGAGCACCATGCCCCAGAACTGGATGACCCACAAGACCAGCTCGCCAAAAAACGCAGCCAGCTCCGTGTTGAGCTTGAGACCACCGGGCCAGTCCATGAGCCACAGAATCGTGTTTTCAAAGTCGACGGTCAACGTGCGGTCGATAACGTGGCACAGAAAATCTATAATGAGCTGCTTGCGTTCCAAGATTAATTTGCTCAGCGTGATGCCAATGATGACATCGTTGAAAACCAGCCATATGTTGTTATAAAACCGAATGTACTCCATGTTAAAACTAGTGTTGCTGGACCAGTCGCGTGACCGGCGCTTGATTTTAAGATACTGAACCGGCCAGTAACAAAACTGTTGCAGCCGGAGATCGATTTGTAGCGCCGTCGCTGACACGTCCTTCAACGCGTAGAACGAAGGTTTTGGCCGCCATTCCAGGATCCTTAACACGCCTTCGGCTACTACCCGTAAACAGAGGATGAGCCCGATAAATGCAATGCCTACCATAGGAACCAGCCGTTTCCACGCGGTGGAAGCCACCTCCAGCACGCTATTGTGCACCTGCTTCGCCGACTCAATTGCAAACTCGCTGACACTAAGTCTGCGCCGCAGCGTTCTCGTTCTTATTTTTGGAAAAATGATGGCTGCTTTCTTGCGCATGGCAATGCCGAGCTCATGGCAGCAGTTAATCTGGTTAATTGTATTATGGAAAACGACTCCTCTCCGCTCGTTCTCTGCCTGGTTATAGCATGCATGCTGCTTGATCTTTTCCACCATTTCCTCCTTTTCGTTCTGGGCGTCCAGCAGCGGTTTCTCAAACTCCTGGTTGATGATAGTCAATGACGATTTCTCGGACAGCTCGAGGGGAATGGGGTGCAGGGAGTAGTACTGCATGCGGTTGGCAAGAGGCGGCTCGAACATGATCATTTGGATTTGTGTGAACGGAAACTGCTTGAAAAAGGAGAGGCAGTGCAGCGGGTGCGAGTTGTTGGCGTCGTGCTTGATTTCGGGGTACTTCATGGCCGGATCGAGGACTGCATTGAAGAACGACGAGTGCGGAGTGTATTTCGGAAACGAAGGAATGAAAGTCGTCTGCATCCTGCCACCCCCGCTCTTCTCATTCACATTGCTGTTCGTGCCGCCCTCTTTGTAGTTCATGGTCCCCAGCACCGACAACCGTTTCACGCCGCAAATGCTATAAATCTGGGGCGCTGGGAGGGGGTACTCCGACAGCAGCACCTCTTTGCCCAGCAAGTTATCGACTATACTCGGATCCAAAAACGGAAGCGTCGTGACGACAACCAGGTCCTCATTCCCGTTGCGCCAGCCAATGACCACGCTGGGCTCGTACAAGTGATCCCGCCGCTCGATCTCCAGCACATCTGTCGGCCAGTATATCCTTAAAATAGACGAAGATCCCAAGGACGACGACGTCCCCCGTTGGCACGAGTCGGCCATATTTTCGGTTTGGCTTTTCCTCGGGCGGGGTTTGGCGAGAATAAAGACCTTGGTTGGGTGTTGTTGTTCTTGTCGATGTTGGCAACTTTTTCTTTTGACGTGTAGGTGAAAAATGAAGGTGCTATAACATGTGTGTGTACAAACTCGCTCAGCCAAAGAAAAGCCGATTACATAATCAACGTAATGAGAGTTTACCCTGCCACTTCCAGGTTCTCAAGGATGCAGGCACTGAAGGATCAAGGGAGGCCGAATATATGAGGAGTATTAGAGGCATACTAGAGACTCTATCAGTGGTTTATCTAGTTTAGAAGACAATAATGATATTGGAATCTCTGATCTGCTCATGTAAATCATAAGAAACCCTCTTCTGTGGTCGGGACCTGTTATCTCTTCTGTCTCAACATACCAATCCTGCTATGCCAATAAATTTCATTCTTCCTGAATCTTCAACCAGCAGGCCAATCAACCCTGGCACTTGTCAGAGACAATCAGCATTTAGCTTGGCTGATCTCATTAACCGGTTTTAGTTTGATTCAGCTGTTCTGTTGCATGGCTTACTCCAGCATGTGCAGCAGGGGCCCTGCTTCTTTTTGCTGCAGCTGTCCAGAGAGTGCTAACAGATGATGACCATATGTTGCCAAGACGGAATATTCCACATGAATTCGTGAAATATTGAACATCCGAAAGGCAAGGACTACCAGAAATTTAACAGTAATACTATAACAAGTATTCAGAGATCAATATCTGCAAGAAAGAGAGGCAGCAGGGATTTAATCCGCCAAGTACATCCTGGAGCAAGTTTCGTCTTTCTTCTGGAGTCACAGTCTTGGGATGAAGTAATACCATTCCATGATCACCTTATGATTATTACACTTGATTGGCTTTCCTTCGGCCATTGGCGCATGGTCTGTTTGTCACGAGTTGTAGAGATCCTTGCCTACAAGCAAGTACGGTTTGTTGAAGTACATCAGTCCAAGTTGTAAAGTATGTAACCCCCACCTTTACACTAGAGAATAACCAGGTAATGTCTAATTCCCCTTGAACAGTGGACGTTGCAGTTCAACCAAGTTCTTGGTGCCTAAAAGACCTTGATACCACTATTGTCAGTCATCAGCATACCAAGTTCATCTCTTTAGCCTTGAAAGACATCGGGGTCTGAGCATGAAGACTTCATGCATCTGGGGAACCGAAGGTTTGGCTTTTTTTTTTTTTTCTCAAGATTTTTGCTTCAACTTCGGTTATTTTTGCACTGCGCATGTCTATGTGCTTTGAGGTTATTTCCGGGTTTGCTTATTTTCATGCATCTTTGTTGCCGTGCCTGTGTCGACCTGCCTTGAATCGATTTCTAAGTTGAGTTTTCTTTCTTTTCTACTTGCTCTCCCAACTTTGAAGGCGCAGTCAAACCTTTTGTTAAACCCTTGAGATATGATGGATTACTTGCACTAACTAATAATTGTATGTTTTCATGGGCTTCTGCTACTCTCGCTCTTGCTAACGAGTCATTATCAGGCGAAATATAAAATAAAATGGTAGACCCTCCGCCGAGAAGGAATTCGCCTGAGCGGCGCCATCCTATAGTTATAACGCTAGAACATTTTGACAATCCTTCAAATGCCACCAGCCCGTACATCAACAGCAACTCACCTAACCATGCCTCAGCACCAAATTTAATGGCCCTCAATAATGCTCCAAGGCTCTCTGTCAGCTCTTTCGAAGAATCAGGTCGGCCGTCATCTATGGGATTAGACAGAATTTCACCAGAGGTCTCAAGCTACACGTCTCATGTCTCTGGTTCGGCTGGATTGACCCAGATGAGCACTCCACTACCAGAGCCTGTGAAGCTCCGAGGTGTAGATAATGGACAAGGTGCTACTACTCTCTCTGCTCTAGCTTCTTCGAATACCATGTTTGAGAATACACCTGTGCTAATAGATGATTCAAGCATGCTACAACTTGGCTTGGAAGACGCACTTGGTAACTGGCTAACGAAAGGCCCTCATAATGAAAACTACCGACACTCACTTGATCCCGAGGGCAAAAACACATATACTGAGCCTGCATCGAGTTCAGCAGACGAAATTCGCTCAGCAGAGGAAGGCTTACTGCATCATCCTCATGTTTCAAAAGACCTACTCCTTCCGTCAAGATTCCCTGTGCATAATCTCTCTCGCGCAGTCAAGGCATTTTCTGCCAGAATCGTTGCCGGCCAAGAGCCTGAAGATGCTCCATCGCGAGACAGGTCTCGATCGCCCGCCAAACGCCTTGACTCTGAGCGACCATCACATAGCCATAACAGACCCTCGCCTCGAATCGAACCGCCTCATAGCATCGACTACTTCTCTACTCCGACATATGAAGATCCGAACAAAGATCTCATTTTGGAGACTAGCACAACATTAGATGAGTCGCAAACCATGACCTTGAAGGATAGCAAAACCAGCATGACTGATATGGAGTCCCCTACATCGCCCAGCCCGCTTCCCGTCAAGCTCATCGGTAGATCACTAAAGATATTCGGCCCAGAAAATAAGTTTCGTTTGCTTCTGTATAACTTACTTCAAAACGTCTGGGTTGAACCTTTCATGATGTTCCTTGTGGTTTTCCAAACAGTTGTTCTTACTGTTGGCAGTGTCAAAAGCATTTTCCCAAACACCGCAGGGTATCAATCACCCCCTACTTACAAAAATCTTACATGGACCATTTCATATGTCAATTGGTTTTGCGTAACTATTTTCATGTGCTATACCGTCATCGCGCTTGCAAAAATAATTGCATATGGACTTATTGATGATTCGCAACGAAAAAACCTTACAGAGTTGCAGAGTCGAGTTGAGACCGTGTCTACTACCGATGCTTCCACTTTCAACGAATTTCACGGGCGAATGCGACGCATGGACACTAAGAATACTCCGCTAGTCAGCTCCTTGGCAAACTTGATTCCTAAAAACAAGCGGACATATACTCCTGAGACCATCGAGTACAGCGTGTCTTTCCAAGTAGCGCCGCAGAGAGCATACCTGCGCAGCAGTTGGAATAGGTTGGATTTCATTGCAATTGTTTGTTACTGGGTGTCGTTGTTGTTGACCATCAATGACGTTGATTCTCGAAGCGAAGCATTCATCTTCCGACTCTTGAGTGCGTTACCCATTTTGCATTTGCTCAACTTGACTCGGGGAACATCTGCTATCTTGAAGAGTTTAAAAATTGCAGCTCCTTTGCTGGTTAATGTTGGTTTGTTTGTGGGATTCTTTTGGTAAGTTTCTATTTCTTTCTTATGATTGTTTTCTAACAGTTTAGGATTATGTTTGCAATCATTGGTGTTCAAACTTTTAACTACTCCTTACGGCGGAACTGCGTTTGGATCGATCCAACGAATTCTACTAATAACTTTACTGACTCAAGTCAGTATTGTGGCAGTTTCTGGCATGAAGGCACCCGTGTTGGCTACCTTGACCATTATGGCTATTCATTTCCTGCTCCTAAAGGCTATACATGCCCGGTATACTCGGAATGCATCACGGGAGATAACCCGTATGGCGGCACAGTTGGTTTTGACAACATTTTTCAATCACTTCAAATGGTGTTTGTCATCATGTCTTTCAACACTTTTACGGATATCATGTACGACATTGTGGATTCTGAATATCTCGTTTCATCTCTATTTTTTATAATTGGAAGTCTTTTGCTAGGGCTTTGGCTTGCAAACCTATTCATTGCCGTTATTGTTGCTTCTCACAAAGCCACTCGTGAAGGAGATTCTTCTGCTTCTAACGAAGGGGATCGCACTGATCGTGTTGTTCAGCTTTTCGCGGGTACTAATGCTCACATCAAGCATATCTGCCGGACCAAACTCGGGCAAATCTATCACTACTGTCGTGAGATTCCTTTGATTGCAATCTTTGCTGATTTGATTCTTCAGTGCACTTGGACATACATGGACAGCATTGAAGATGCCAGCATTTTTGTTAAGTACCAGATGTTCACTACAACTCTCTTGGCTTTTGACATTGCTTTGCGCTTTTTGATTTACTACCCAAAGGTCCGATTGTTCTTCTCAAGCATAAGAAATTGCGTTGACTTGTTCTTAGCCGTCGCAACTATCATCATTTTGCTCCCTCCCATCAGAAAACACGAAGTTGTGTATGCATGGCTCACTGTATTTCAGGTTGCAAGATTTTACCGCGTTGTAATTGCTACTCCGTTTGTGCGAGATCTTTGGGCTAGAGTTGTAAGTGACTTTAAGTCAATCTACAACATCACAATTTTCTATTTCCTCATTACCTTTTTAGCTGCAGTTCTGGCATGCCAACTTCTGAGAGGTGTTATCCCTGCTTCAAATAATGGAGAGCAGATTTTCTTCACATTTCAGGATCTCGGCAACGCCTTTGTGGCAATGTACACTATTTCGACTACGGAAAACTGGACAGGCATTTTGTACACTGCAATCGAGAATGCGGACTCGCAATTCTCTCAAGCATGTATCTCTGCATTTTTTATTGGCTGGTTTATTCTTTCAAACTACGTTGTTCTTAATATGTTTATTGCCATTATCACTGACAATTTGGACATTTCTCCAGAAGGAAAGCGACGTGAGCAGATCAAAGCTTTTGTCATTGATATTGTTAATGAAAGAAGAGATACCAATATTTTCAGGGATACAGCTGTCTTGATCCTTGACAGACTCAACATCCGAAAGCGGATGCCGGCAGGATTCACCGAGCAGACCGCTCTTAAGCTGATCTCAATTGATAAAATGGAAAGTTTCTTGCCAAACGAAGGTGAGGTGACAGAATATGACCAAGAAAGAAAGCAACTAGAGGAAAGGAATTCTCGCTCGCTCATGAAAACCCTGGGAAAGTATCCTTTAAAAACAGTCAGCTTTTTGATTGGATACCGACGCGAGGCTGCTCACAGAAACCCGTTCCATAAATCACACGAAATCAGAGATTATCAAGGTGAGCATCATACTAGCTCTGATGCAATAGTGTCTGAACTGCTTCGTGCAAAGTACAATCTTGAGGAGACGAGAAGACAGTATTTGCGCGATAATCCATCTTACAACAAATCGCTGAGACTGTTCAGACCCGACCATCCTTTGAGAAAATTTTGTCAGAAGATTGTGGCTCCAAGCTATGGCACACGTTTGGAAGGAACCAACCCGCGCCCGGTTGTTTGGTATTTGTTCTCCGCGTTCATGTTGCTAGCAACAGTAGTTCTTGTGGTCATTGCATGCATTGTGACCCCAATTTTTTACAAGAGGATTCTCGACAGACATCATCAAACAATAAACTGGGTCATTGCAAGTGACGCAGTTTTGGTTGCTATTTTCACTTTGGAGAGCCTTATCAAGATTATTGCAGATGGTCTTTACTTCACACCGAATGCATATCTCCGATCTATCTGGGGAACGATTGACTTTGCAGTGCTCATCACGCTTTGGATTAACTTGTATGAAGAGGTCCATCGCACCTCCAGAATTGCCCGTATCATCAAGGCTTTCAAAGCTCTGAGAGCGTTGAGATTATTGAGTTATAGCTCACGGGCCCAAGAACATTTCCAAAGTGTTATATTCGTTGGCGTTGGTAAACTGTTTTCTGCGGCGTTTGTGGCGTTTGGTTTGGTGTTCCCATTTTCAGTGTGGGGACTCAACATCTTCAGTGGAAGGCTCAAGTCATGCAACAATGGAGATTTTTCAGGCAGCTTGTATGCGTGCTTTGGCGAGTACTTGAATACTCCATTTAGCTGGGAAGTCTGGAGTCCCCAATCAGTGGCCAATTCATATTTTGATTTTGACAACTTTGGCCATTCGTTTTTGCTTCTGTTTGAAATCATTTCGCTTGAGGGATGGGTTGATGTTTTGCAAGCCGTTATGAATATCTCGCCTGGTTACCAGCAGCCCCAGTACTATGCTGATCCATTTAACGCTGTCTTTGTGATGTTGTACAACTTGGTTGGAACCATTTTCATTTTGACTTTGTTTGTGTCAGTCGTTATTCAGAACTACTCCGCGGCACGCGGTTCAGCATTTATGACTGGTGACCAGAAAATGTGGTATGAAATTGAAAAGACTCTTTCGATTGTTCGCCCTTCAATGCGGCCTCACGGGCTTCGCCAAAATACCATCAGATACAAGGTATTCAAGATGATTGTACAGCCCAACTCTTACTTTAATATTGCCACCACTGTTACTATTGTTCTCATTGCCATTGCTTTGATGGCTGAGTACTATCCTAGAACTTATCTATTCCAGATGGCTCGTCAGAACATTTTATTTGCTCTGCTGGTGATTTACCTTGGATTTGTCTTTTTGCGACTGTGGGCTTTGGGATTTGCCAAGTTTTTCCGCCGCAAATGGGATGTCTATTCTCTTGTCATTTCAATTTCTTCGGTTGTTTTAGTGTCCCTGAGTTTGTCCTGGCTAGGTCCAGACAGCACCGCCTTTTACATTTTCCAGCGACTTGTTTTAGTTGGCCAGATTCTTTTGTTGATTCCTCGCAGTAGAAGACTGGATCAGTTGCTGAAGACGTGTGCCTCGTCGATTTCTTCCATTGGAAACCTGCTGATTGTATGGGCCATCCTGTTCTTGGCATATGCTATTGCGTTTAACCAAGTGTTTGGTCTCACTCGAATTGGTCCCAATGGATCCACTTCAAAGAACTTCCGTGATGTCCCAAGGGCTCTGGTTCTCTTGTACAAAATGAGTTGTGGAGAAGGCTGGAACCAGATTTTGAGCGACTTTTTGATTGAGTATCCTGAGTGCTACGTTGATCCTGTCACTGGGCAAACAGATTGTGGCAGTCAAGGGTATGCATATGTTTTGTTCATTTCGTGGAACATTCTATCCATGTACGTGTTTGCCAACATGTTTGTTTCGCTTGTGTACGAGAACTTCCGATATGTTTCTCGAAAGCCCGATGCCAATATCAACCGTGACGAGATTCGAAAGTTTAAGGCTGCCTGGTTTGAATTTGATCCTGACTCAACTGGATACATTGCTCGAGAAGAATTGTACCCGCTCCTGCGCAAGTTGGATGGATACTTTTCGCTTAAGATCCATGATCCTACATGGAGAGTGCCTGAGGTGCTGAAAGCCTCCATGGCAAGAACTTCTAAACTCGAAGTTGACATCTACGCGCTCAACAAGGAGCTCCGCAAGTACCCAGTGGAAGAAGCAGTAGCTCGGCGCCAGGCCCTTGAAAGGTTCTGCCACCATGCTTTCTTGTTAGCTGACCCCGAGCGGGGTATCAATTTCCACCAGCTGCTGCTTCAATTCCCATTCTACAAGGATCTCAACTACAGCGAGTGCTTGAAGCTGCACGACTACATTCGGTACCGTGATATCGAGCGCCGGGTCAAGGCGCGCATTGTACAGGAGCGGTCGACAGGCGCAATTCTAATGGCACAGGCTGTGATTAGACGTCGATTTAAGTTGAACCAGTTGAGAGGATTGAGCATGTGGGGACCTGAGCGCACAAGTCCGACGGTGTCTGCCAAGAAAAAGATGAGAGAATCAGTTGGATCTATAGCGCCAGCGAATGAGGTGGACCATGCAGAAGAGAAAGTCGAGGAGAAGATCGATCATGATGAGAAAGTCGAAGAGAAGATCGACCAGGATGAGAAAACCAACGACAGATGAGAGGGAATGTGTTAGATGATAATGATGTGTGTCTATTTTTTTTTTTTTAATTTGTTCATGTTCTTAGTTTTTTTGTTTTTTCTTTTCTTTTCTTTTTATAGTATTAATGCTAGACTTATTTTTATTTATTTTTGTTATTTCATGATTTAACGTTAGTGTTTCTTTTGGCAGTGCCTGTCAGGGCGCGCATGTAGAATACGGTGACTCCAACTCTAGCGAGGCACCGGCATTAGCAAACATCAGGGCCACCTTGCAAACTATACTAACTCACTAGTTAAATTGTAGCAATCCCATTGCATTGCGCGTATTCTGAACGCTGATTGTCTATGAAACTGGGATAGAGAAGCTTAAATTGGGAAACCTATGGCGGATACTTTTAAGAGAAATTTTGAAAAACTGGTAAAGTAGGTAAAGGAGAATATCGCATGCATTTGGCGGATATGGAAAAGAAAAAAAATAATTAGATCCAAGTACTTTATTTATAATTCATGCCCTGAATTCCAGCGTATAATGGCAAGGGGCTTGAAAATTATGATTAATTTACACACGTTGTTGACACTATTGAGATAGGTAAACTTGTCTGATTCACGATCTATCTGAGCTCTAATAGGTTCTTCTAAAGTTCTCGCGTGACCCATTGCCTCTTCTGACCGACCACCCATCCTTCGAAAGCAATGTATTGGCCTCATTAGGTCTACATCGAAGGGCAGGTCAGAAAATTAGCATTTTGCATATTGTGCTTGAGTTTTCTGTTATAACATTGATGTAGAAAACTAGGAACTGGGTGTGACTGCTTATACCGATGGTATACCAATCTTGAAAATATACATGAAGAAGCCATGCATCATTTCTTCAACCCGAAGAAGTCCTCAAGCCTGGTTTTACTTGATGAGTTCTACAGACCTTGATGAATCTATCTAGTAAAGAGGTTACTAAAGTCAGAATCTCGCAGTTGGTTCAAGATCAAAAAAAATTGCTCTCCAATATTAACCATTTATCGTCAAGATATACATACCGTTATAACGTCTAGCATCTAGCAGAGAAATGCTAAGTTTACGTCAATTGCAAAATTATTTCAATCGATCTCAAGTCAAGAGCTAGAGGCTCGCTTTCTTGAAATACTCAACTTAGTGATAAGAGAAGAAACAAGTTGCTGTTATCGCCTACTAGTTCCTGAAATATTAGCATTTTATATCACACTGCTAATTAAGAAAGACTATTCTAACCTACCTACCATTGACTAGCACACTAAAAGTTAAGACCTGATATTAGAGTTTTTCGGGGTTGTTTCTTGAATTAGGCTGAGCTTACAATTCTAATATTGGTTCTTTTCTGACATGTCGGAGGTTGGGCGTCCTCTTTTCTGATATTGAATTTGAGAGTAACGTCAAGATTTTGCAAACCATCTCTTCTGTATGGCTAGACTTAATCATTTGCTTGAAATCAATTGCCTTTCTGCAAAGCTGTAAGACCGCCATATATTTCACGTTTGCATATATAACTGCTTCGACATTTTTATTCGCTCCCTCTGACCTCATTAAGCGCTGCAGTAATCTCCGCGTTTCCTTATCAACGTAAACCTTCTTGCAACAATTATACGACACCGAGACTTCTGCCAAGAGTTGTAACGTCACTAGTAAGTACTCGTATCTTTTTTTTGTGCCTCATTTTTTTGTGTTTGGAGAAATATGATAATTTCAGAAGGTGATAATACTTTCGTTTTTGTGAAACAATTTTTTTAAAATCACGGCTAGATAAAAAATTCAAAAGAAAGACAAATGATAAACTAGATCAAAAAGAAACTAACAATAGTATTAAGAGGAATAAGCCAATTAATTTTTTTCAATGCGGCGTGTAGGCCGTTTACGAAGTCATCTTATAGGCCTGACCAAGGTTGGGGGCGTTGGAGATGATTCCCATGGTGATACCGGCAATCAAACCAGCGCAAGGAACAGTGAGAATCCATCCAGCATAACACCAGGCAACCATGCGCCAGTTGACAGCGCGGACATCTCCATTACAGAGACCAACAAAGACAACGGCACCGACAATGCACTGAGTGGTGGAAATGGGGAGAGAGAGACGAGTGGCAAAGACAGTGGTAATAGCGGCACCAAGCTCCATGGAGAAACCACGGGCAGGGGACTGCAGAGTCAGGCGGTTACCAAGATTACGCATAATGTTGTATCCGTAAGTCCATAGACCAATGACCAGGGCAGCAGCGGTGTAACAGAGCACCCAGACAGGAACTTCAGACTTCTTACCAGTCTTGTTGGTGCTCCAAATAATGTAGATGGTAGAGAGGGGACCAGCAGCGTTGGAGATATCGTTGGAACCGTGGGCAAATGAGGCGGTACCGGCGGTGACAGCTTGGAGGAAAGAGTATAGATGCTCGGTCTTGTTGTCATACTTCTTGGCGCGGGAGTGCATGTCCTCAACATTACCAGTAAGACGAGAGTCTCCACGCTGGTTGGAGATGACATCCTGGGAAAAGCCGTGGGAGAAAGCAAGCCAGAGAAGACGGTGCCAGTTGCGGGGGTGGATAAGGTGCTTGATAGTTCGCTTGTTGATCTTGTCGAGCTTGACATTTTCAGTGTTTTCGGTGGGGATGGAGGTAACACCGGCAACGTTGGCAGACTTGGACTCAATGTCATCAGAAGTCTTGCTCTCGCGGGGAAGACTTTCAGGGTCAATACCAGCAAGACCAGAGTCAAGAGCAGCCTCAAACTCCTCACGAGTGCGGTTACCCTTGTAGTAATCGGTAACAATCATGTGCTGGCTTCCCTCAGGAATAGGAGGAACCTCACCTCTCTTGAGCAGAAAAGGACCGTAGATGATCTCCCAGGTCTTGAGAGTCCAGTCTTCCTGGACAAGCTTGCGGTGGAGGTAGGGGTACCAGAAGAAGAAGTAGAGAACAACGGCAGCACCAGCACCTCCAAAAATAGCGCCAAGAACCTGACCGTCAGAGAGCTTATCAAGCTTAAGGTTGGGAGCACCCTTCCAGACAATGACCATGATAAGAACACCTGCAGTAAGTGCAAAGTAGGCGGGGATAATCCACATGGCATATTTAAGAGAGTTCTTGCGCTCCAAGACAGCGTACTTGGTGATGAGGAAAAGAATCATGGCAAAACCACCAGCAACAAGAGGAGCAATGAACCAGGAGGAAACAATCTTGGCGAAACCGTCCCATCCCCAATGGACACCACCGACACCGTTGGCAGCAATACCAGCACCAATGATACCACCAACAATAGAGTGGGTGGTAGAAACGGGAGCACCAATCTTGGTTGCCAAAGTCAGCCAAAGGGAAGAACCAACAAGGGCACAGGCCATGGTCAACATGAGACCAGCAGGAGCGGCCTTGAAAGCATCAACATCAATAATCTTGTTTCTAATGGTGTCAGAGACACGAGAACCAGCAAGAACAGCACCAAGGAATTCGCAGATTGCTGCGATAATCATGGCAACGGGATAACTAAGGGCTCTTGAAGAGACAGAAGTAGCAAAAGAGTTTGCAACATCGTTGGCACCGATATTCCAGGCGTCAAGGAAGGCAAATATCATGCCAATGGCAAAGATGTAGTCGAATTGGTGAAGAGCCATAGTTCTCGACTGTTATAATTAACTGGTTAACTAAATGAGCCTTGAGTTCTTTTTGTGTGTATAGATATGAGAAGATGAAGATGATCTGAAGGAGAAACGAAGGAGAGGAAATAGAGGGAAGAAACGAATGATTTATATATCTTGCTAAGATGGATTCAGACAAGCCAGAAATTACAATTTTTTTTTTCTTCTTCTTTCTTCATATACTTAGAGAAGCGGAACAAAGTAGTTGCTAGAGGCTAGAAAGGCCAAGAACACACGTTTAGCTAAACAATGAATTTGATTGACTGGAACTCAAAGGTAAGAAGAAGAAATTAAGTGACGAAAAACCCGAAGTTAATTAAAGCAGAATGAGCTTAAGGTGTACGGTGCTGAGGATACCGTGGTTCTGCCAAGGTTTCCAAGCCCAAGGCCAAGATCAAGTGGTAGAGTAATAACTTTTGCATCATGTCTGAAATTACTAGTTGGGACTTTTGTGATACATGAGTATCGTTTAGTGCTAGTACTGAGCTGAGTGGAAAGTTCACATTACTTTTTAGTGGCCTAGTGAAAGCAAGACCGATTTTTTTTTTTTTTTTTTTTTTTTTTTTTTTTTTTTTTTTTTTTTTTTTTTTTTTTTTTTTTTTTTTTTTTTTTTTTTTTTTTTTTTTTTTTTTTTTTTTTTTTTTTTTTTTTTTTTTTTTTTTTT
>JAKTUH010000083.1:0-29615 GCA_030556585.1 Geotrichum carabidarum
TTTTTTTTTTTTTTTTTTTGAATGCGATTGAAAATCAAAAGGAAATAAAGGAAAGAAAGAAAAAAGAAATGTTTTTTTTTTAAAAAAAAATCGGTTAGGTAAGTAAAGTAATAACCAGCATTTATTATCATATAAACCAAATACACAAAAAAAGTAATTATTATCCATAGATATCTCTCTCTATCTATCTATCTATAGATAGCGCTAGAGATATGGTGGTGGTGGTGGTGGTGGCCCTTGTAAAGAACTGGGGTCGGTTGTCATGACAATTATTTGTTACTAACCACAAAAAAATGACAAAAACCCACACAAACAAAGTGGTTAAAAAAATCAAATGCCGGTTAGTTGTTTGCATATGATTGGTTACTAGTGTATACAAGGTTAAAGGTAAACACTATAACGACAGTAACATATATTAGCTGCATATCATCTTATTCCATTGCGGTGGTGTATATATACTATAGTTGCTGCCATGGATATGGCACAGTATATATATGAGATTAAACTACAAAGATTATGATTGGTCAATTATAGCGAGAGAAAGAAACAACCACAACAACAACAACACTGGCCATGATGTAAAATAATCATGAAAATAGTCACAGCGCAGAAATAACCACAAGAGTCCTGATTATAACCTAACCAACCAACCCTTATAATAAATGTAATATGTGCTACTTATATACATACTTCTTTGTAGCAGCGCTTTAGCTGCTGGGTTTAATCAGTTGCCGCCGCCTTCATTAAAAAAAATTGGATTTCTTTTTTTTTTTTTATTTCTCTATATATAGTATATATATATTATCAATATTGAAAAGGGATAAAAGTGTACGACTTGTTATAACAATTGCTGTCAACGTTGACATGAAAATGGTTTTAAAGTGGTTCTGTGCATGGAAAACCTTTTGTGTCCCACTTTCTCAATATCTTTTACCCATAAAAAAGACCAAAAAAAGACCAAAAAAAAAAAAAGATAAACGCCGGTCTCCAAAGAAAAAACAAATTCAGGTACATGATGTTATTAATTATAGACAGAAAAAGACCACAAGGCAATTAATTACCAATATTGTTGATAGATGGAACGAGACTCGGTTCCCCAATATCTAAAAAAAATCAGAAAAAAAAAAAAAAAAAAGAAATAAGAAATGGAAGGAAATTAAAAGAGCTTCTAGATAACCATGGAATCTGGAGTGTGGGTGTGCACGGGTTTTGAAAGATATATCATTTAGATAATTTATCAAACAAACCTCCTCTCTCTTATCCATTATCTACTACCCCAAAGGTCCATCAACAATTAATAAAATGAAAAATGAAATAAAAAAAAAATACAATGCCATTGAAACCAACAATCCCATTGATGCCAAAAAAAAAACAAAAGAACCACTTCTCTTCTCCTCTTTGGAAAAAAATTTCTCACCCGATTTCTGGTCCATGTTCCTTGTCTTGTCGCATCTCTCTTCCTCTTCTCACTCCGGGGGCTGCATCTCAAGCCCACTCCACATTTTCAGCCTAAAGGTTACAAATACAATAGCTTTAATAGCAAGGGTCAATTATTTTTGTTAAGGGCAATAGGTCTGGAATGGAGCATAGATGACAAACAATATCGTATATACATTTGAATTATACGCCATCAATAAACAGTGTAAAGACACGAGTAAACACAATCCATGTATAGAAAACACCTTGACTCAGGAAACAGAACTCAGAGAACCCCCATCAATTGACCTAATCGAGAAAAGAAAAAGAACAATCTCAAAAAGCAAACCTTCCATAGAAGGAGGATTAATATCAATCAATTTAAACGAGAAAAAAAAAAGTATACATCAACAATAACTATTATAATTTATATATATATATATATATATACAAACAAATTCATAATGCAGGTGTAACTGTGTCAATATTGTTCACATTGTATCCAGATAATAATAATAATAAACATAATAATAAACATAATAATACCATAGGAAAATCAAAACATGGAAAAATTTTTCATATACTTCAATCCTCCCCCCTTCCCGGGGGGTTTCGATTTTAAATCTTCCGCGCGCTGTCGCAACCCCCCGGGGTCAGCATCATCAATCCTCAAATCTACCCAACTGACTCATGCAGTAAATCTTCTAAAAGACTGCTCAGCTGTCGCTCATTCTCCTGGTACTCCGACAAATCATGACTTCCTCCTCCGCCACCACCGCCTGCCCCACCGATATGATTGCCATTACTCCGGCCCCTGTTGCTGTTGTTGTTGTTGTTGTTGTTATTATTATTATGCATGGCGGGGGTGGTGGTGATGCTATTGTGGCTATTATTGCCAATGTTGGTGGTGTTGGTATTATTAGCGAGGTTGCTGCCGCCGACGCCGATGCCGCCGCTCATGCCGCTGCTGGCCTGGGCCCCATGGGGATGATGTCGCAGGCCAGCGGCCGCCGCTGCCTGATTACCTAACAATCCGCTCCCGCCGCCGCCGCTGCCCATGCCCATCCCCGTGCCCATCCCCGTGCCCATCCCGCTCCCGCCGACGGCATTCCCGTCGGATATCCCGTTGATCGCCGCGCCACTCCCGCCGCTTCCTCGCCCCGCGGTCCCCGCTGTCCCATTCGCAGCGGCGGCTGCTGCTGCAGATGTGCTGTTGGCGCTGCTGCCCTCGTGAGTCAAACCTAGCCCTGCAGCCACACCAACCCCTAGATGCGAGCTGCTGCCGCTGCTGCTGCTGCCGATGCTGCTACTGCCATTCTGGCCCACGCCGCCAAACGAGAGCCCGTGCATACCGTTGTTGTTCTTGTTGTTGTTGTTCTTGTTGTTGCTGCTGTTGTCACTGCTGCTGCTGTTGCCCTCAACGCGCCCGTTTGCTTGGCCCTCTGTCCCTCCTCCGTTCACCAGTTTTTGATCTCCTCCCCCACCACTGCCAACACCCCCTCCCTCAACACCACCACTCACTCCCATGTCGTAGTCCTCCATCTCCTCGTCGTCGTTGCGCAGCATCACGTCGTTCAGCCTATACAGCGGGCCACTGACCTCCACAAAGCAGTTTGGCGCGCTCTCCAGGATCATCGCCATATCCTCCACCGTAATCATGTCTTCCTGCTGATCCACGGTCCCTGGCACAGCCGCACCCACCCCGTGCGAAGAAGGCGACCCCCGCCGCCGCCGCTTCACCCGCTCAAACGCCTGCTGCACAAGGTCCTTCAGATAGTACTCCAGACCGGCTAGCATCACCTCCGTGCTGCCGGAGTCCACGCCCTGCAGCAGCCCGTGCTCGAGGGACACGCCCAGCATCCGCACCCCGAGTGCACTGGCGTCAGGCAGCTCGTACGACTCTGTCGACAGCGCCGCGTCGTACCCGTGCGTAATGTCCTGCGTCCACGCCACTGCATCTATTCTCGTTAGCTTCTTATCCTCAACCCCTGTAAACTCGCTTCTTGGTATAATCGTAAACTTACTGTTGGGAGTGACAACAGGCTTGCTGGGCGTCTCTGGCCGCGACGTCGCGCTCTCGCTCTTTTCTGCAGCGCTGCCGGGCCCTGATCCAGCCCCAGCGCTTGCGCCGCCCAGCTCGGACTTGACGCCATCTTTCGCGCCGTCCTTGTCATTGGGAATCGGAATGCGAGGGAGCATGGCCTTTCTCGTCGCTACAATGGTCGAAGGCTGCGTCGGTTTTGCCGTTTCCTAGATCTAATGTTAGCTTCAACCCCCACAATTACACAAACCAAACATTAGTAAAATACCCTCGTAATCGCTTTGATCCGCTTCCGCTCGCGCACCGACAGGCCCATGATGTCGCTCTTGAGCTTGGCCAGCTCGCTGTCGGCCTGGTGCGAGTATGAGTCGTCCCGCTTGGTGCGGCTCCAGCCTTTGAGCGACCCGCCATGTGCCGGCGACTCCTGGAGCGCGTTGGTCAGGTTTGCGAGCAAGAACAGGTTATGTAGTCTCAGCGTCTTTTTATCAAGAATGTGTTGCAGCTCTTCTTCAAGCTCTAACCGCGTTAACCGACCTACCTCTATGTTAGCTTGATCCACGGCTTTATACTATTCGATTCTCTTTTGCTGCTGAAAGAAAAAACTTACCGGTCAGAAAATGCGTAATCACGTCCCGGTACCGGTCCCAGTTCGGTCCCAGGTGCGCCTGAAACTCGGTCATCAGCGTGTCGACCTCGACTCGCTTGGGCATGCTCTTGCTCGGCGTGCTATTACCGCCGGCAGCTGTATCCCCGCCTCCGTTTGCGCTGGCTTTGCTAAGCCCGTTGCTGGCCCCCGCACTCGGCGTGCTGGTCTTGAGGCTTATACCACCTGGCGAGCCCGTCATTAGTGTGCCTGAATCTAAAATGAATGAAATGCCCTTGAAAACCGGATCTTTGCTGAACGAGAACGTAGATACCCTGTCGCCTTGATGTGCCACTCTGTGGTATCCCAATAAATTATCACCTATTTCTTGCTTGCTTCTCTGAATTAGATGCTGCTGGGATTGACCTGCTTCAAGATTCGATTTGATTGATTATACTCCGCCGGGGCCCTTTTTTATGATCTTTCCATATATTTTTGTGTAGGTTTGACCAGCCCAGGTGCCTCCCCCCCAAAGGTAGTGCTGAAAAAACCGCTGACCTAATCATTCATTTACTAAAACCCTTGCCCACAATGACGACACAATAGGGCCGACATGCATATGTATACAGACCGGTCTGCCCTTCCCTCTGTCTAGCTAGCAATAGGCCTTTGCGCTTACCAACTATTGACAAGAACCCGCCGCTACTGTCGCTGCTGATACTACTGCAGGAGTACATGAAAAACAATTAAATTCTGAAAAGTGCCTTATAATATTATCCTGGAGCTATAACAATGGCGCCGGTGGAGAGAAGCCGCGGGGTCACAAACTCGTAGCCAATTGACGCCCACCCGCGCTCGCGGCCTTACCTGTCTCAGTGCCTCGCGCGGTTTGGTTAATAATATCCACTTAATAGAATTTCAAACTCATTAAACGTATATATATATACTCTTTATCCAAACGCCAACCGCCACGTCTGGTTACTCTCAAGGCAGATATATAGAAACTGCAGCCACTTTATGCTTTCGATCAAATCAAGCCCAGGCTGAACAAGTGAATTCTCGGGTTCGGTCGAACTAGAAGCCACCATCTTCACAGCCAGAGAGATAAAAATGCCTATGAATCAAATTCAACTACACCCTATTTAGTTAACCAGTTAACAGCTAAGCAGGTTAAGACATCCTGTGCAAAGACGTTTCTGGACTGTTATTAATCCACTTTTTTGATCCACTGCATTGTTCTAACCAAGTGGTTAAACCCCCCCTTTTATAATTAATGTCGACTTGACCCCCCCATGCCAAAAGGCCCAAACTTTTTTCAAAACAAGGTATAACCTATAACTGTGATTCAGCTCACATATATATATATCAAAAGACACGCTAGCCTTTTACATCTGCAGAAATGAACTGTCCCGTTCCAGCTTCTCTTCTGAATCAGGATAAAAAGATCCTAATAGACTACGGTTTTCGGTGCCTGTATCACCGGCCAAAGACCAACCCCACAAGCCTGCCTCTGCCCCAGCCTCGATCGACAGTTCTAACCATCCAGCCTTCATATGCCCTGAAAACCCGCTACGTTGCGGTAAGTTAAATTTTCAGATCATCAGAGCCCATTACCCACCGGTTCTGGGTTTGTTGAGCCTTGTTCCGGTGTTTACAGCCATAACAACAAAGACCCGCGCCGCCCACACATTGTGGTAAGGTCACGTGAGACACACCTTCAAAAATTTGTCACGGACCTAAAGGCTATCTGGTACCAGTCCAACCATTACAAACCAGATCAGTTGCACATAATCAACAATGCTCTCGAGATTATTGCTATCCAGCACAAGGGCTTTACGGCATACTCCGTGTAAATATGCGTGGGCCCGCACTACGCGTTTCATGTCCTCTACACAACCGGTGTTTCACGGACATGTGCACAAACCAAAACCTGGTGAAGAGCTGCATGTCACCTTCATCACCAAGGACGGCGAGCAGTTTACATACCAAGTTGCCGAGGGCGACAATCTTCTAGATATTGCACAGGCAAACAACCTGGACATGGAGGGCGCTTGCGGCGGCTCGTGCGCATGCTCAACATGCCATGTAATCGTGGATCCAGAGTTCTACGATACCATGGAAGAGCCTGACGACGACGAAAATGACATGCTGGATCTGGCGTTTGGCCTCACAGAGACGTCTCGCCTGGGCTGCCAGATCACCATGACGAAGGATCTCGACCGAATTCGTGTGGCCCTGCCAGCCATGACCCGGAACCTTCAGGCTCGTGACTTTGAAAAATAGTTGCATCTCTTCTTTGTACATAAATTCTACTTAACCAGACCTAATCAAGTCCAAGAACTTTTCTTTCGACATTTCCGTAGCTATGTTGTTAGTACTCTTCTCACCTTCCTCAAAAATACTTACCTTTTTCTTCTTGCACCACATTCTTAGGCGCCGATTCAGCGGCCGCACTCTTCTGACTTGCCTGAATCGCGTTAAACAATTTAACCACACCTCGCTGCGCCGTCTTCTTCAACCGCTTCTCGTACTCCAGCTGTCCCTGAAGATCGTGCGCTTCCGACGAGTACAGCGTCTTTATCCGATCTTTATCCAACCCGCTCTTCTTTTCTGCTGCCAGCGCTCGTTTGGCCTTGGCTTCTAACCTTGAAGCTTCCAGGTCCTTGGCCGACTTTTTCGATCGAACCAGAATCGGGTCTTTCCTGTCATGGGCTTTGATCTTGGACCCCAAAATCGCCGTCATGGCTTTTGCAAACGCCGCACTGTCTGATTTGCTTT
Source organism: Geotrichum carabidarum (assembly GCA_030556585.1). NCBI lineage: Eukaryota > Fungi > Ascomycota > Dipodascomycetes > Dipodascales > Dipodascaceae > Geotrichum > Geotrichum carabidarum. The sequence goes on from JAKTUH010000083.1 coordinate 6,819, forward strand.
TCTTTGCAATATGTGTATCCTTGTCATCCTGATCTTCCTCTTCGCTCTCTTCTTCTTCTTCTGATGATTCCTCCGCGCTGCCGTCAAATTCGTCTTGGTACTCAATCTCGTCCCCAGAAATGTCCTGTAGCGACTCGTTTTCGCTGGAAGATCCTTCTATCATCTCATTAACAACATAAACACAACCACCTGATCCCAACCTACCCTCTCTTTCTGCTACTCTCTTTGTTCCCATGATGATATGCTGGATAGTTCTCTTCCAAGGGAATAAACCGTGAATTTTTTTTTTCTCGGTCAAAGTGAAATTTGGGAGTTTAGCTAATGGCTTAGTCACTGTTGTCGGGGCAACGATGTCAACAAACAAGTCCATTTGAGATTGTGATCCATCTCTTGTTCCTCACACAAACAACAATCAACAGCCTCTAAACAATCCACCTGTTCAGTGCCATTCACTGCCATGAATGATACTGGCATTCCGTCGTTTGGAGCTCAAGCCAAGAAGGCCAGCAGCCTGCCTACACCTATGCACGCTGCGCCGAGACCTAAGCGAATCCTGAGTGCGGCGTCAGCTAGCACCATCAACTCGTCAATCCCTCACCCAGCCAAATCCGCAATCAAGAGCAAAGTAGCCAGCTCAATAGTGCCTCCAAAATCTTTATTACAAGCTCTTAAACCAAAAACAGCAGGTGCCAGAGTGCCTAAACCAACTCCGGTTCCGCGTCATCGGCCGTCAACAACCCCAAAGACACCAGCCCCACAGAAACCAGTTGCTCAAAAGCAAGATTCTCAAAAACAGGCTCCACCAATCCAATCATCTGAAGCTGCAGCCCTGACTGCAGTGTTTTCTGCTGATATCAACAAAAGCTTGTCGTTGGCCCAAGAATTGATCAGCATTCAGAAGAACCGAGAAGTCCAGCTCGAGAGCCAAGTCACGTCGCTCCAAAATGAAAAGACACAGCTGGAACAAACTCGGACAACGCTACAAGAAAAAGTCTCTACACTTGAGAATAACGCTCACACACTGGTACTGAAAGTTAATGAGTTAGAGCATACTGCCCAACTTGCAGAAGGGAAACAAACATACGAGAACGAGCTGAGGATACGCGATTTGACGCATGACCATGAAACCAAAATGGCCAGTTTGCGGAACGAGTTTAAGGAGGAGCTAGCAGCCATTCTGGAGAAATGCAAGACAGAAGCGAATGACCGAGTCGCAAGAGAGCAGGCTGAAATGAAGTTGAGTCTCACCAAGAAAGAGAAAGAATACAAGATCTCAATAGAAAGAGAACGACAAGCCCATGAAACAGCTGTTAAAAACTTGAAATCCCTTTACAGCCAAAAGGAAGTTGCATTTGAGTCAACGAAATTACAGTTTGAAAAAGACGTTCACCGACTAGAAAACGAAACCGTAGACCTGAAAGCAAAAATGAGATCCATGGAAGATGATTTAACGAACACAAAAGCTGATAACTCAAAGTACCAATCTGAAGCTGAGAACACCTACTACTCATACCAAGTTCAAATCAAGAACTTGCAACTTCAAGTTAGACATCAGACAGATACAATTCAGCAGCTCGAAAGCGATTTAGAAGTCACCCGCCAAGAAAGGTCACAAGCCAAGGAGAAACTGTTCCAAGCAGAAGCAGCTCGCCGCAAATTGCACGGCCAAATTCAAGACCTGAAGGGCAATATTCGGGTGTTTTGCCGAGTTAGACCTGTACTGGGCGACGAAAAGATGCCAGTGGAGCTCAGTTTTCCGGATATGGATGAAGAAGGCCAGCAGATTCAACTCATAACACCAAACAGTAACGGCATGCCGAGTGACTCAGAGTCGCCAAACAAGGTCAATTCGTTTGCGTTTGACAAGGTGTTCAATCCGCAGTCGACGAACGAACATGTGTTTGAAGAGGTTTCGCAGTTAGTGCAAAGTGCGCTTGATGGATACAACGTTTGTATTTTTGCGTACGGGCAAACAGGGTCTGGAAAGACGTTTACCATGTCTTCACACACCAATGGTATTATTCCGCTAGCGATTTCACAGATTTTTGAGACATCAAAATCTCTCAAGGAAATTGGCTGGGAGTACGAGTACCATGGCGAGTTTTTGGAAATTTACAACGAGAGGATAGTCGACTTGCTCAACTCGGACGACGCGGAAAAGAAGCTGGAAATTAGACATGATCCACTGCAGAGAAATACAACTGTGACTGGGTTGACGTCAGTACCACTTAGCAACGCGTCACAGGCTGCTTCTGTGCTTGAAAAAGCATCCAAGAACCGATCAGTGGCTACCACAAGTGCAAATGAAAGATCGTCACGATCGCACAGCGTGTTTATTCTAAGACTGACTGGCTACAACAAGATCAGCCGCAAAACAAGCAGCGGCGTGCTCAATTTGATTGACTTGGCTGGCTCAGAACGGCTCTCCCATTCGCAAGTGACGGGTGACCGCTTGAAAGAAACTCAGGCTATCAATAAGAGTTTAAGTTCTCTGGGGGATGTTATCTGCGCGCTTGGAAACGCTAAAGATGGCTCCCATGTACCTTACAGAAACTCAAAGGTAAGGCTCAAATCAATTCTTTTGAATACCTCCACTAACAAAAGTATAGCTAACGTACCTGCTGCAATACTCGCTCTCGGGAAGCTCGAAAACTTTAATGCTGGTTAACGTCTCTCCACTTCAAGCTCACGCCAACGAGACTCTCAACTCTTTAAGGTTTGCAACCAAGGTGAGTCTCCTTTGAAAGTTGATGAGAATACAAAACTAACTCTGTTAGGTGAACAACACCCGTATGGGCACTGCTAAACGGTTGGGTTGATCCCAACTTCATGTCTACACTTTTTATGACTCCTCTCGCAAATATTATGCGCTTTAACGTTTATTGATTTAGTTTTTTTTAATACTTAACTTTGTATGTTTTTGTTTTCAACCGGTGATGGCTTTATATTTACAAGACCACGGGGAGTATATTTTTCCCTTCAGTCGCAAGTTTGCTGTTTATGTCCTGGCGCAGATGGTCTTCGCTGTCGTTGTTGGGATTGCTCTCGTCCAAGAGATAAGTTTTAAGATTGCCTTCAGCCAGCAGCTTATCCCATTTTTCAGGAAAGTTGGTCTGGGCCCAAGTCGAAACGTCTTCCTTCCGGTTTTCCAGAAGCGTCCAGTTATACAAAGCGCTCAAGGTATCGTTAGACGGCTCAATGCCTTTGGCTGACATGCTTTTAGCGACATCCAGCGCGCGGACGTAGAACCCATGGTAACAGTTTGCAATAATATACTGTCTGTAGTTTTGATCGTCCGGCTCCTTCTCGCTCTCCAACAGCATGGTCCACATGTGCTCCACGTCCTGGATCGACACTTTGGTGCACACCTTCAACATGATCGTGTACGAGTCGTTGGTCGGGCCAAGTTCCTTGGGCGACGCCGAGATCTGAGACCAGATCTCGACCGCTTGCTGGGTGTCATCAAGCTCACAGTAAGCATGCATGATTTCATTCAACACCAGAGTGTCTGCTTCAACCGATGTATCCATTTTGAACAGAGTGTGCAGTTCAAACACACCTTGTGCGTACCCAGACTGGCCAAACTCGTGAAACAATAGCGAGTAGATGGCTTCATCCGGCGGCTTGGAGCCAGTGGCCTTACTTCTATTTCGCATATTTTTAAATATGATCAGTGCTGCGTCGGGTCGTCCCAGTTTGCAGAAATGCTTCATGACTGTGAAATATGAATCGTAAGGAGCATGAAAGTATTTTTGGGACAATCCGTAAATAAGCCATGAGTCCTTATAGTTTTGGCAATTGATTGCGTATGAATAAAGAGCATCATAAATTAGAGGTTGGGAGTCTCGAGGCAAGTTCCGACTCTCAGTGCCTAGCTCGTCCTCTAAAAACTTTTCACAGTCACCGACATAATTGTAGGATAAGAACAATTTCAGCAGAGACGCTTGAGCCTCATACCCAACTGTCTTGGCAAACGTTCGAACTTGCTGATAGATTTTAAAAACTCGAAAAACGTCTGACGAAAGAGTCTCGCACATTGCAACGACGAGTTTATCCAGAACCTTCAAATGCACACTTTCAGATAATTGCCACTGAGCTCCATCTTGCAAACTTTCATGAAACAATTGAATTGCAAATTCAACATCATTATTGTTGAGTGCCGAAGTCATAAGGATATCATAGGTTTCAACGTTACTATCAATTCCATGCTCTTCGCAAACAGTCGAAAGAACGTTTTTAATTGTCACCAAGTCATGGCCTCGCTGGACCATTATCTCAATGGCGTTGTTCAATAGAGGTTCAGTGACTTCTAATCCAGTTTCAATCCAGGTGTTGAAAATTCTTGCTAATGTCGTGCTATCCTGTTCTGTGTACAATGACCCATACAATTTGAGCTCAAGGTCATTGCCATCCAGCGCGTCAAGCTTTTGAAGTAGACTATTCACATTACCTGAACTAGAAAATTTCATTTCAGCAATTGCAACTAGTTTGAGAAATTGTTTTTCGACAGCATCAGACTCAAAAGTCAATTTAGAAAGACTAATCGAGTTGTCAAACATCTTTACAAAATCGCGAGCGCCTTTGGAGTCGCGGCTTTCTAAAAATGCTTCAAGGATAAGACAAAGAGCAGCAATGTTTGAATACTGCGACTTGTCTTGAATCACGTTGGCCTTGACAAACTCAGAGAATTTGGAGAGATGTGAAGAGTCAGTGAACTCGGAAGAGACGAGTGATTTCAATGCAAAAACCAAAGCCTCGTGAGAGACTTGATTTCCTTGCATTCGATATGATGAAAAAAGAAGAGCGAGACATGCGAAATTGATATGAGGATAGTTTACAGCTTGAATTGCAAGACTGAAGTTCTTTTCACTCAAGGGACCATACACGCTGAGGATCCATTGCAGCAACTTCTCGGCTTCTTCGACTTTTTGTTGCGCATCGAGAAATTTCAAGTACTCTAAACTTGATTCAAGCTGTTGCTGCTGTGTTAGCTCTTTGCTGGATTGGATGACCGAGAAAATTTTGGGCAGGAGGTTTGAATCAACCAAATCGTTGGCTCCATTTCTAATGAGAACCGAGTAGACTTGGCATATATCTTGAATGGACATGATAAAATGAGATGAAGAATCTGACTCTTTCAACACGAGAAGAATCGAAGTTTCTAAAAGGCTTTTGTACTTGCTGTATGCATTCTGCCGAGGAGACGAGGGTGGTAATGAAGCAAGCAGGGCAAGCAAATTTGATCTGATGGAGTAATAGTCTAGAAAATCTTTTCCAGGAGGTGCAGCAAGCGATTCTTTCAATTGACGGGCATTCTGTGCGATCTGCTCTGCCAAGGTCAACGAATCGTCTAGCTCCTCATCAAAACTTCCTACTGTCTGCCATGACTCGCTAGCCAGAGATTTCTTGACAAACGAGCTGTATATTTTTGAAGGTGAAAACTTTCCACGTGGTTTTGAAGCATAGCCACGGTAAGAGCCTGTCGTTAGAGCCAGAACTGCACTGGGCCAAGGCCGTGCAATCTGACTTGACGCTAGGTTCGTGCAACAAAGTGAAAAGGCTGGGGACACCCGTAACAAACGTCTAGCAGCATAGGGCATTGTTATGATTTCCACTTATCGACTCATGACCACACTAAAAATGGGGCAAACGTGCTCTTGGCTTGTCTTTCCTGATGATGGTGGTATTTGAGATCAGTAGACATCATGAGTGGTTGGTTGTAATCTGAGGGAAAAAAAAGGCCAATTTCTAAGCAGCCGTGTAATTATGACAAATGATTACATATCATGACATAAGCAATTGATATAAGCATAATTTTGGCACGTGGTTGCTTTGATGTCACTTGACTTGAATTTTTTTTTTTTTTTTTTTTTTTTTTTATTTAAAATAAATTTCATGTATGGATGGATTTGGTAGGCCAGTGACTGGGAGAACAGGTGCGTAAGTTCTCATATGCCAACTCTTCTGCTTCTTCTTGTTCTTTCCTTTCCTCATTTTCCACACTACCTCCACCACCCATAATATTTTCCCTACAAATCTTATTAAACTACCCTCACAAGAAGCCACCTTTCTTGCAGCTTTCTTCTGCCTCCTCTTCTTTTTTCTCTTGTTCATTTTTGTTTTATTGTTTCTTTCTGTGCATTACGTTCTCATATATGTCCGTTCTCTACGCTCACTACTCTTAGCATAATTTCTCTTCTGCTTCACATAAATGCCTCCAGCAACCGGCATCCTGAGTAATTCGCCGCCAAAGCCACAACAGCAGCCGCCGGACCAACAGCAACATCAACAACAAGCCCACCACCATCATAAGCCGTTACTTCGTTCATCGTCGCGCCCAAACCACCTTTTTCCGAGTCAGGACCCCGCAAACCCCCCTCGAAGGCAATTGTCGTCAGCCCAGCTTTTTCACAAACAGCAAAAACCACAACGCAGCAAATCAAATGCCAGTGGCGATGCTGAGCCAAAACATTCTAGTGAGCCCCGTGACCGAAGTACCCCCAACTTCAGTAAAGATGCAGAATCTGGGGGTGCCACTTTTGCGAAACCCAACAAACCGATTTTGACCCTGAGCCCACAGAGTGCCGTCCTCTTGGATCCAAGTAATGTAGAGTCAGTTTACTCCCTGTGGATGGTTTTTTCGAAATGCTCGGAAGTTCTGGAACATGGCAAACGACTTGAAAATATGTCTTGGAGACTATGGAATAGAGAGCTGTTTCTCAATCAGCAAGATGATGACACACCCCTCACGACACAAAGCGATTTGGGCTCAGACATTTCAGTTCCAGACTTGCATCAAGTTCCAAAGCTTTCCTCTTCTGTAGAGTCGTCGGCTTCTTCATGCACTTCATCAAATCAAAGAGGCTCTAGCGACAAACTCGTTGCAACAAAACTTCATTCATCTTCATCTCAGTTGATAACTTCAATGAAGAGCATCAATGAGGCAGATGGTATTCAACCAACTCTGTCTAGGCGCAGGTTTAGACCGATTTCTTCTGAGAGAGTGCGCGAACTGCTCAAGTTATTCAGCCCCGATGCTCCTGAAGAAAGTTGGAATTTCGTTGGTGCAAAGCCCTTTCCTGTAGAAAAACCGTTGAAATCATCGCCACTAGTTGAAAAGCACTCCGACTCCACCTCCAGCTCTCTGCATTCATCTCAAGAGTCAACTACTCCACAATACTCTAATACCCCTGTTGCTTCAACTCAACCTGCTGCATCTAGCTCTTCCTCAAACGTTGCTCGCAAGCATTCATCTCTATTTCAAAATCCTCCCCGCACTTACACTTCACAACAACAATCTCGAATGGAATCATGTTCTATAAAATCCAGCGCACTGAAACGAAACTCACTGTCGTCTCTACAAAACTCGTCTCAGCAAGCCCCTGACTTAGTTCGCACCGGTAGCTCAAATGCTCCGCCGTTGTTCAAAAAGCAGTCCCCTAAACTTGGTGCAAACAAACATGGGTCTTTACAAAAACTCACTGCACCCCCTGGAGTACCTTCCAAGCTATCCCTGACCCACTCCACAGCAAAAAGCACAACTTCTCTGGGTCCAGCAACTTTGAATGGTATTCAGCGAAATACCTCGTCGTTATTCTCTGTGAAGGAATCTGCAAAACCTTCTCTCTTTTCTCGTTCTAGCATGCCATCCAAGAAAAATTCTCTAAAGTCAAATCATGCATCCCCATCTCTAGCACCAAAAGAATCCTCGGACGATTTCTCCTGTTCAGATGACTCAGATGACTCGGAATCAGGATCCTACTTTGAAGGAATCGACTCTAACGGATCTCGCCTTACATTCAAGCATCGTGCCTCGACGTCAACTTCAATTGTACGAGGCTTCTCACCTTCCGTAGTCTCAGTTTCAACTATTCCCAAATCCAGCCGCTCTTCAGTTCAGCTTTCTCCTCCCACTAAACCCTCGAAAACGCCCAGTATGTTCGAGATGACTAAAGCACGCCCCGACAAGGTTCCTCGGGAAAAGATGTTTTTCATTGAATCTTCTTCTCCATCAGAAAGCGAAACGGGAACCAATTCAGTATCTTCTCAAGGCGGCCTTCCAGATTCAGTCAAATCCACAACTGAAAGTATGACAAAAGTCATTACAGCTGAGCGCCATAGCTCGCTCTTCTCGCCACAGGTGGCGCTTGCACCAAAAGCACCCGCCCCAGTCTCTCCTGAACATCGGACAGCTACCGAGCATCATCTTCAGGCGGTAAGTGAGCATGATGATACAGAAGCTGATGACGATGACGACGACGACGAGGATGATGACGATGACGACGACGAGGATGATGACGATGATTACGATGACGACTCAGCTTGGGATTCCGTTGATGACGAGAGTGATTCAGAGTCATTTGACGAGAAGGCGTTTGCAAGAGATGATAATAAGCCCAAACCTTTGGTTAGATCATCCCTGCTATCATCCCTGTTCCTGAATAATCCTGAAAAACTTATGGAAGAGCAGCAAGTACACAAGGGTAACGATTCTCCAGCATCTGACCGGGTTGCTCAATCTCCTCAATCTTCAGCCGAAAGTAAAAGTATAAGTCCTGAAAAGGCGCTTGCATCGCTTGGAAAACCTGCAGTTACTGCTGCTAGATCCACGTCTGCTTTTGCCATGACCGCAGCGAATCGGTCTCAAACTAGCTTTACATTGTCACCTCGAACTACTCGCAGAAACATGCTTGCCTCTGAACTCTCCGAGTCAGTTCGGCGCGATCTATTATGGGAGCGCAAGCAAATGAGCATTTTGAGTCCTATGCGTACTGGTTCTACTGTAAAACCAGAAGTACCAGAGGAGCCAGCTGCTGAGAATCCTGTACAACGAGGCGCATCGAAAGCAAGCTCTGCAGCAAAGTTGGTACGAAGGCATACATCTTCTGACGTCGCTGCGCTAAGCCGACCCTTAACAATGCCCGGTGAATCGTGGAAGCAGGATTTGGATGAGGATAGCAAAGGGGATTTCAACTATCATGCTCGAGGATGGTAATTTGCTTCTTGCTGCTGGTATGATCCCAGTTACTTTATTATCTAATATACATTCGTTTTATAAGTGCATTTTGTATTTCATTTATTAATCACATTGATTTATTAATCACATTGAAAACATGGATATAATTGCTGAGATGCTTCCTCTGATCAATTTTTATTTTCTGCAATCGTTCAAACTGTCAATCTCCGAAGATCCTATTGCTTGGCTGAGATTTTGATATTACAAGGTTACTTAGATGAAAGTTGGGGGCGATTATGCATGAAGCTTGGCTACTAATTATTTAGCTACCTTTTTGCCCACTACCGATACATGAAATCCCCGTTGTTTCACCGAACAAAAGTCAATTTCCTCTGGATCAAAACCAGGCCCCTCTATATAAATAGAGATGAGTTTCTTAGATATTGATCTATTTGAAATCGGTATTCAGCATGCTCAAGTTGCTTACTTTTAGACCATCCACGACCTTTGGCGCAAGGCGCGTTTTCAGAACATACTCCTCTGTCGCCGATGAGCTCAAGACTCGAGGTCCTTGGTTCTTCAACGAGCCAATCTCTACCACACATGTAGAAATGCTTGATGCTTCTTATGATGATGTCATTCCTTCGTTCTCCTCTGTACGGAAGCATGGACAAATTCTTCCTCTTGGATTCCACTTGATCTTCTTTAATCCTATCTTGTCTGAATCAAAGCTCTCTGCGGACGGATATCACAAAAACCAGGCTCCTGATGAGACCAGGTTTCCTGCCCGTATGTGGCTTGGAGGCACACTTGAGTTCAATCATAACTCCAACCAGCTAGTTATTGGATCTGAGGGATCCGCAATGGAAACAATCAATACTGCTGTCTACAAGTCTAAGGAGATGGGCAATTCCAAGGTGGAAAGACTTGATGTCATTATTGACCGCTTTTTATTTGGCTCAAAGCGTTCATCGTCAGAGATGGCTAATGATGACTGGGCAATCAAGGAAACTAGATCTATTGGCTACTTCTCAGCTGAAGCCAGCGCTAATAGAGAATCCACCTTCACTCGACACTTGAAACGTAGGTTTTATACATCTTCCTTACTGATTTCTGCTGACATTAGAAGCACCAACTAATGCTACGCATCGTCATGCTCTTACACCATCCAATGTTCTCCTTTTCAGATTTTCGGCGTTGACCTTCAACTGCCATAGAATTCACTACGATCCTCTCTACAGCCAGCAAGTTGAGGGACTTCCGGACTGCGTCGTGCAAGGACCACTTACCATGTCTCTCATGTTGAACTGGTTTGCCACTACTGTTCTTCCAGAAGGTGCGAAGATCAAACGCTTTTCTTACAAAAATTTGCTTCCCATGTTTGTGAACCAAGAGCTTACTTTGTGCGCTTCCGTGAACCCGGGAAAAACTACTACTGTCTGGATCGAAAACCATAGGGGCTCAATGACATTTACAGGAGCATTTGAACTAGCTTAATCTCAGTTCCAAGTAACAGTTGTATTACAATTCTCATTTCAACGCTCTGCACGGAGCGATTTCATCTTTGCTGTACCACCCATCATCAATCAGAGTGCGTTCAATTCCTGCCCAGTAGTCTCGCTTGGCCTGGCTAGGATTCTTAAGGTCGACATCTGCCAGTTTCAGTCCCACAATGAAATCATCGGAACCAACTGTCACTACCGATTCCGATGATTTAACGGCAGTCTTACCTTTTCTGATCGATACAAAGAGCGTACAGTCTCGTGCTGCTGTAGCAAGTAAAAAGTCCATGTCCAGTTCAGCTCCAGCGTCGTAAGCTAAAATTCCCTTTCTGTCCAGTTTCTGCAACTCTCTTAACTTGTCGAATATTACTGCCTTGAATAAAGCCTTTGAGAGAATATCAGCCAAAGGATACTCAGAAGGAACCCACTCCTCGGAACCCTTCAAGTATTGTTCAAATGCATGGTGTACAACACCAAAATCTCCTGAGATGAGATCTAGGGGGCAAATTCCTGGCTTCTTTCCCCGCATATATGCCAAAGCGCAAGTTCTACAGCGTTTACTGTCAGAACCACTGTTAGGTGAAAGAAGAAGCCATTTCGGCTTAAACTCAACCACGACCTCTTTGAATTCACCATCAGGTCCATAGCATAGTGTCAGAATACAAGATTTAATCTTATGGCTTTTGTTCTGCAAAGTTGAATCAAAAGCGCTTTCCATCAAAAATGCGTGTGTCTCATCTTCGTCTAATTTGTTGTCGTTGCGCTGGTTGGCTGCTGGTGACCGCTCATTGATCGTGTGCACAAACCCAGTTGACAAACTAACCAATTCCGAGCTCACATAGCTCTCTTGCAAGACCGGAATAACTTGCTTTATGTAAAACTCGTTCACATCCACGGTGCTGGGGCTTCCAGGCACATACTTGCGAACTCGCAACAGCCTTCCTTCATACTGAGGAAGAGATGACTTAAGAATCATATTTGCTGCTCCTTCAGCAAAATATTCCCAGTCTTCGGGCTTCAATTCTCCTGATACCATCTTGATGGCAATTATCGTAGTTGGTATGATATGAGATGTTGTTCACTCTGATATTTATCATGATTGATTTATGATCGGTAGATAGTGTGTGGGTAAGGAAGTCTATGGGCCTGGTTGGAATTTATTACAACACCACCTTCTCCATTACATCACCATCTCATTCCACCACCAACATTTGATTCACCATCCTCAGCATTTTCGCCCTAGTTTTATCCATTATTTTTTTCATTAGAACGCAGTTGAGTTATTACAGAAGCTGCCATGAATAGTCAAATGGATATCGATCACGATGTGCCTACAATTCTTGCCACTCTAAGATTAGAGGCAGATCCAGATCTAGCGCCTCTATTCTATACAATGGAGGACCTCTGGGAGAGAAAGTATGCCATTTCGTCTTCTACATTTAATTTTGCTTTACTAATTTTTAATTATCAAGGCTGTGGCATCAACTGACAGCTACTCTTCAAGAATTCTACCAAGATCCTAAGAGCGAGCTTCTCCGCCTTCGTCTCTTCACTCAATTCATCAGTATCTTCCAACGCAAAATCAACCAGCTTTCTCTCGTTCAGTTTGGACTTGCTGCGGCTACAAAGTGCCAGGACTCCAACGAAGCTCTTACTTTCTTGTCTAGCCTTGCTGACAAGGTCGATACACCCGAGACTTGGGATGCCCATGTGTTTGCCCACATTGAAATTGCTCGTGTGAAACTTCATCTCAAGGATACAGATGGTGCTAAGTCACTTTTAGATTCAGCTACAAAAACTCTCGACAAGATTGACTCGATTGATCCTGTCATTAACGCTGCCTACTATGGCGTGTGGTCTGAATACTACAAGACGACTGCTGACTTTACTGCCTACTACCGCAACGCCCTCCTGTACCTAGCTTGCATTAATCTGGAGGATATTTCTGATCTTCAAAAGCAGCAACGCGCATATGACCTTGGAATTGCTGCTTTGCTCGGCGACAAAATTTACAACTTTGGTGAGCTTCTTCTTCATCCCATCCTTGATAGCCTCAAGAACAGCGAATACCAGTGGCTTGTAGACTTGCTTTACTCACTGAATGATGGTAACATTACTGCCTTTGAGAGCCTTTCTGGTCATCTGTCAAAACAACCCATCCTGCAAAATTCACTGCCATTCCTTAGACAAAAGATTTGCTTGACAGCTTTGATTGAGGCGATTTTTAAGCGACCAACATCAAACCGCACATTGACTTTTGAGATTATTGCAAAGGAGGCTCATTTGGTATCTGAGGAGGTTGAACATTTGGTCATGAAGGCACTTAGCTTGGGCTTGCTGAAGGGATTCATTGATGAGGTTGCTGAAACTGTCACTATAACTTGGCTCCAGCCACGCGTCATGAACAGAGAAAATATTGATAGTATGAGGCAGCGTCTTGTACAGTGGGATAACGAGGTTAGTGGTCTTAGTTCTTGGATGGAAAACGAGGGTAAAGAGGTGTGGACCACGGCATAGAGATATGTATTATAGTTTGTGCGTTAATATTATTTACTTCTCAAGGATTTGATTTTGTCTATAACAAGCGTCGGAGGCTTGTGATCGAGAAGGACTGTGGCAGGGCCCTGGATCTTGACAAACTCGTCGTCTTGCCATAAGTACTGACTGACTAGAGTCCTGAATGCAGCATTGGCCCGCCCAACATAGTTGCCAACAACCTGAACAGTAGATTTAACGCTTGAAGGCCAATTGACGTTCGAAGTTACAGACCTGAGCAAACCAGACATACTTTGAAGAGATGAAGGCAGCAAAGAAGTCAGAGTTGGTAATGGGAGGTGCGGGACTCTAGTGGGTGTCATTTGAACATCCAAGATCTCAGATCGAGTGACTGGTAGCGTCAAACCAATGATTGAACCTGGTCGCAAGAAAACCTGCTCATTAGAAGTCAATTTAAACTCATAGATGATAGAGTCGTTGGAAAGAGCAAGCTGACCACCTTCGCCTGAAACTAATATAGGGCTGCCTCTTCCAGATGTGCGAAAGACAGAAAGTAATTTATGAAATGTATCAGAAACAGGTCGAAGTGACAGCTGCGAGCCTCCCCAGGCTAGCACAGCATCGCGTTTGATAAGCCAGTCGTAAGATTTCGTGGGCGTGACTAAGGCATACCAAGAAGCTTTGTTTTGAATTGCAGGAGCTGAAAGTAGCATGGTTAATGAGTTAGAGGCTGTCAATCGTTGATAAACCAATGGTAATGAGTCTGGCTTTGTACCCTCTGGTTGATCAGCAATGGAATATTCTAGTGAGGTTTTTGGTCTAGTAATGTCACCGGTCACTCCAATAACAGTGGCTCCATTCTTCAGGTATAAAGCTGCTGAGCTAGGAAGCGATACATGTAGCGCACTGGTGAAGGGCGATCCTAAAAGTTGAAATTCTGGGCTGCAAGGAAAAGGCCCAGATCCAGACAGCTTAGATACTGATTTCAGATGCTCCGAGATATCCTCATGCGGTTCAGTGTTGGACGGAGAATCTGCGAGCCTGCGTGATGTTGAACAGAATTGGCGAACCTTGTGAATGCTAGGCCTGACTTCAAACACAGGCACCCTAGCTCGAGCTCTTAAAAACATTGCTATCACTTCGTGAATCTACACAATAATTGATGCAGATTGATCTGGAAATAGATGAGATAGAGCTATTCTTGGTCCCTGCACATGTAAAAAGGTTGATGAAAGAAGTGAAGGTGATCCTCCCAGCATATCACTACGCCAGACCACGTCCAATGAAATCCTGAGAGAGATGAAAAGCTTTAAAACCTAGACAACATAGCAGGCTTGTTCCAACCATGAGTATTCAATTGCAAGTTCTCCTTTTATGAGATAATGAAGACTTTTATAAGTAAGCGTGAAAATAAATACAACCAATTCTAAATCTATGACACTCATTGCCTTCAAACAAAAAGTTGATCTTTGCAGGACTAAGGATTCTTCCAGTCCTTGGAACCATTTTAAACCTTGCGAGATTTTGTTCTAGCGGGTGACTTGCTTGCAGTAGTAGCCGTTGTACTAGCACTGGCGTCTTCTTCTTTATCATCGGATTTCGATTCCTCTTTCTTCTTCTCCTGCTGTTGCTTGGCTTTTTCGATTTCAATCTCACGGATGAACCAGGTAATGGCCGCCCATAAACCGGAAGCGATGATTGTCAAAAACACAAAGTGAATGTTTCTTGTAGCAATTAGCAAGAACAAAAGAGTCAGCAAAAGACATGCGAAAGAGAAGTGCGTCGCTTTGACGAGGGCTGGGGTGGTGCCTGGCGTCAAGATTGAGGTCCACAGATCCTGTGTGAAATCGAGAACAGCAGACATTTAGAGACAAGCAAAGATCAAAACGGAAGATAAAATTGATGAAATGCACGGATCACTGTCGTAGAAGTGATTCAAGAAGAGTGCTGTTGCGGAAATAGATCAGGTTCGCGAGTTGTAGCTTGTTTGCTTACGTGGTGGGGATGCTGATTATTATTTTCACACTGACAGAGGGCCTCCACAACGTCCAAGTATAAGAAGGCAATGTCCAGCTCCAAAGACCCCAACTTCAAGAATCGCTTCAATATTGATTTTCAAGCACAAGCAAAATGGCCGCTCCCTTCTCACATGCCCCTTTAGCAGCACCAGTTCAACTGGCGCCTCCTAACTACACTCCTTACACTCCGCAGCAGCTAGCTTTATTTGATGGTGGGAACATTGGTTTCTAGTAGATTCACGCCTAACAATTGACTAGGCATTCAAAATCAACTCATGTTTGTTTCTATCAAGGGCGTCATTTTCGACGTTACTAGTAACCCAGCTCGCTATGGCCCTGGCCAAACATACCACATGTTTGTTGGCCGTGATGCATCCAGAGCTCTTGCGATCTCGTCGCTCAATATTCAAGATGCGTTGCCATACTTTGCTGATTTGGGCCCAAATGAATTGAAGGTTCTGGATGACTGGTTCAATTACTTTGCGCAGAGATATAACATTGTAGGCAGACTAGTGTAAGCAAATCTCACATCACAGCCTCAATAACTAGCACAGTCTTACGTACTACCTCTCATAATTATATGTAGCAAACACACAAACTGAAGAGACCTGGCATTTCTTATAGTATGTTTGCTTGCAGTCCCAGAGTAAACAGTAGATATATATGTTGAATTACTAGACTTCACTGATCGGCTTCTCTTGAACAATTGTATTGGCAAAACCCAAATCACGCAGATTGATGAACTGAAAACTAACCAAAAACCTGTAGCCTAACACAAATCAGTTTCATAGCTAAGTCTATTCAGAGAATACCGGTAATGTTCTCATTTCATGCTGAGCTCGTAGAAAGACAAGTTTATTATCTCTAGGACCTAGCACACCTGCGGACTAGTAAGCTGCGACTATTCTCAAGAGAGACTTGATTTATGTCTGACCAAGCCAAGCCTTTCGGTTACTTATGCTAAGCCTTACTCAACTGATTACCAGCGATTTTTAAAGATTGACATGACAAGAGTTGGCCCTTCAAAAGTCAGTACAGCAGTTCATGATAGTCAGCTAAGTAATAGGTAGGAGCTATGATGATTATGTGATTTCTTATCCTTCAACATTTTAGCTACAGTTAAACCGCTTCTCCATACCTCAATTCTTTGATACGTAATTTCCATGAAATCTGATCTCTCCATTCTTTTGTCAGAATGAAAAGAGTTTGAGAAGCAGCCTTATCATCATTCTTGCTTGCAGCTTTTATATTCTGTATCTAGTCAGGTCCTGTTAAACTGCTTCCTTTTCTTTTTCTAGACAAGGTTCAAATAGGTCTCCACCTTGACTTTGGTCTGAGCTGCAGGCATCTCATCTACTCGCCATATCTTCTATATGCAATGCCAAGATTATTCTTTGGCAAAGGTAAGTTCTAATAACAGACCCGTTGGATTTTGTTGGACTCTCAGATCACGTTCCATTGAGATGTACTCCGATCCCGAAAAGTCTAAAATATCGACCCTTTATTCAAGATGCTAACTATTGCAGGATTCTTCCTTCTCCTTGGGATTCTCTTGTTGAATCTTTTCTATTATCTCCACCAGAATAATCAGTCATGGTTTCAATACTCAGATCTGAGTGAAGAAGCAAGTGATGTAGCCAGCATCAATGCTCCAGATCAAGCTCCCAAAATCATAGGTCCTTTCTACAATGCAGTCGTGGTAACAGACCAGCAGGGAAATGTCTTTCCTATTCCAAATAACAAAACAGTTACGACCCTAGATAATCGTGCAGTTCATCCATGGCTCTCTCTAAATCACCCCAACTCCGAAATCCTGCAAAAAGCCAAGCATGCTAAATCATCCAGTATAGGTCCTAAAGATCCTCCTCCGGGGGCTGAAGACATTTACTTCTTGCTCAAGACTGGTCATTCAATTATCTGGGATCGACTGCCAATTCATTTTATGACAACTCTTACTCGAATGCCGCATTATCAAATATACTCAGACGCTTCTTTACAAATGGGCTCAGTAGAAATAGTTGACGGCTTACAAAACATAACCAGCGACTATCTTTCTAACGACGAGCTCATGCCATATGAGGTCCTAGTGTATCTCCGCATGATAAACTCTAATATGCATATTCAAGAAGACGCCAAAATGAAGAATGGTTGGCTGCTGGACAGATTTAAAAACATTTGGATGCTGTACGACGCATGGGAAAGAAACAATACCTTCAAATGGTACGTATTTTTTGATGATGATACGTCCATTATGGTGAATAGCCTTACTGCATGGCTGGGCCGCTTAGACCATACCCAGCCCTTGTATCTCGGATCCAAGGTCACTCTCAAAGGCACGGCATTTGGCCATGGAGGAAGCGGAGTGGCCATATCAAATGGTGCTTTGAGGAAGCTGTTTGGAGGCCATACGCCAGACCAGAACAAGCAAATGCTGCTGGATCTCACTAAAGAGGTCATTTCCGAAGATTGTGGTGACTACATGGTGGCAGTTATGCTGAAGAAACATATCCAGCTCATTCTTACACCTTACACCACTGAGTTTCCTTATGCCAAAGGTAAATTCCAAGGTGAGCCGTTTTATAATACGCTAGTTTCTTCGGATATCTTTTGTGACGAAATCGTTTCATTCCACCACCATAAGCCTATGGACATTTCCACAGTATGGGAGTTTGAAAACCATTTCAACAAGCCTACTTCATATAGAGACTTTTACCAGTCCTTCATTCATCCCTACCTCGCTCAATCGCTATCAGCTTGGGACAATC
This sequence comes from Geotrichum carabidarum, assembly GCA_030556585.1. Taxonomy (NCBI): domain Eukaryota; kingdom Fungi; phylum Ascomycota; class Dipodascomycetes; order Dipodascales; family Dipodascaceae; genus Geotrichum; species Geotrichum carabidarum. The sequence continues at coordinate 24,556 of JAKTUH010000083.1, forward strand.
GCGCTCGAGAGGTTGAGTACAGCGGAGAAGGCCAACCCCCCTCTACGTCAGAACCGTGGGGGTCGGCCGATCTGTGTCGACTAAAGTGTATTTCCCAGGAGCACTGCGTTCAATACGTTCATGATCCATACCGTCAGTACTGCGGTCTCTCCACCAAAGTCAGCTTGGGCCGCCCAGTGGTGACGTACGAAAAGGAACCCAAAGTAGAATTGTACCGGAAAAAGCACAACATGGCTGTGGATCGCAAGATCCCCGAGGAAGAAATCATGTCTGGTTGGATCCTTGAGAGGATCGAAAAGGATTTTGTCAAGAAGGAGTGCTATTCGCCATCAGTACCATTGACTCCCATCACCGAGCCTTTTGGCTGGTGGTGGATCACCATGAGTTGAGATTGAGCATTAATGGGGGACCCTGCGTGGCTTGAAGTAATTACGGCCAGTATATAGTGATGAAAAGAAGCCTGTGGTCGAAGGATAGAAGGATCTACATGAGAAAAGCATCAAACAGTTGTGACGGTTATGCCACAAGTGGGGCGGTCGCAAGGTTTCACAATGCAAGGCGATATGACGTTATTGAAGCGCAATGCATCAAAGTATTGTAATATATATGTATGTTTAATTAATCTTGGTTTTTGTTTGTTTATAATTTTGTTTATATTTGGATTTTATCAATAAATATAATTGACATGGGGGACATATGGACATGAATGCCATGCCAGTGTGGGTGGGGTGGGGCTTTCAAAAGTGCACTGAGATAAAGGTTGGCCGTCTCTGATCTTAACCCATTTGAAGAAAAGAAAGCTAAAGAAAAAGACGAAAATAAAGTCGATGAGAATGATGATGAGCAAAGTTGACAGGTTATAAACTAGCCTTGTAATATTTCATACAAAGATGAGACGATTAATTCCCGTGGTAGTGAAAAAATACGGTCTTCACCAAGGCCCAAGACACAAATAAGATAACGCAATTAAACCACCCCCATCGCATGGAAAATATTAAGATTTGAATATATATATAGTAATTATAATAATAATACCCTATATACCATATATAAAAAAACCTGAATAAACTGGTCAAATGGCCTTGTCCCTAACTGCATTTGGGCTAATTTCTCCCTTTTCATTATGATGAGACTTTGCCTACTTTCAATCTCTTCTTGATCTTCTACCCTCTCTCGCTTTACTTCATATCGTCAAAAGATATTTCCAGCACAAAGCTTTGCGTCTCTTCTAGGCTCAAGTCCCCTTGTTCTGTCTTGGTTGAATGCACGAAGTTGTATTGCATTAGTTTTTGTTGTTGTTTTCACCTTGTTCGTCTCCAGATTGGTTCTAATCTCTTGATCTTGTAACATCACGACCAACCACCCAATCCTTGAATTGACTCTCAAGACCAAATTAAGGACTTTTAGCTTCCATCTGGGCCTGATATTCAAAGCTTTGTTCTTTTTCGCAATATTGTCAGGGTCCTGCTCGGCCTCTATCGCTCTCTTTTAGTACTATTATTGTCCCGTTCCCTGATCTGATTCAGGCCCTCACCAACTCAGACTAAAACAAGCGCACTTCAACACAGTCTCTCGAATAACCAAATCCACCCATTGCAGTTGACTGATTTCTGCTCAATTAATCTAATAGAGTAGCGCTTAGTTGCCATTACTCAAACAATAATGATTTCGGCATTATCACCCTCAGACCACTATCCTCGTGAAATGAAGCGCAGCCACTCTGAAACTCCCACCGACGACGACGAAGAGTCGACCAACACAAGTTGCACGACGACAAAAGCAAATGTGTCTCTATCGTCGTCATCGATTCAGAAGCAAAAACCCTTATTGTCTGCAGCTTCTTCTCTTGTTTTGTCGTCAAACAAGGCTCATCTGGGTCAATTGAACCCGCCATTCTCTTTTGAGCCGCCGTGCTTGCCTAATTCGACCAGTAATAACTCTCATTTCGCTCAACATACCAAAATAGAAGTATCAACAACTTTGTCCATGCCAGCCTTGGAAGCTGGAACAAACATTGACTCCAACGACATTTCAAAGTCTTTTATGTTGGATCAGATCCCGAATTCTTCTTCCTTCACATCTTCATTACAGTCTTCACCAAATAACAATTCGCGACGACGTGCTTCATTGGTCTTCAACCACCATCAGATAACCCTGGATCAGTCTGCTAAAATGCTCTCGGATGACGATTCAACAGCATCCTCGTCGTCACTCTCAGAATCCTTGGCGTCGTACAGACGGCCAGACACAAATACGTCCATTTTCCCAAGTATACGCGAAGAATCAGACATTGAGGACGATGTTGTGGAGGAATCAGACTGTTTACCTCGTACATTTAGACCAGTTTCGTCCGTTCCACTTCTGTCACTATTATACTCAGACACGGCTCCACGCGATACATGGAGGCCCCAGCTCGAGTCATGGCTTAAAAAGAACCACCCTTCACAGCTTCGCGACGTCGAACGGGCTCCAAGTCCTATTCCCATTGTGGAATCATTAAAAACGCATTGGTCATATACAGCCATCACAAAAAGGCATTCGGCTCAATTGCGTGAAATCCGTCGCACCTCTCGCCGCCGCCTCACTGTGTTTGAGGAGCTAATTGCTCCGCTGCCGCCAAGGAACATTGCATACTACTCGGATACTGATAACGAGTCGGACGAGCATCATCATTCGAGTGTGTCTGGACACGGCTCATCTGTGCGAAAATCAGCCCCTCATTCTGCGCTTCGGTCGCCGCGCAAGAAAATATCAGCGCAACACCGCGACATTAAACCATACTCACGGACATCGCCATCAGCTTCGGCTGCCCAGCTTGCATCTATTACTGGGCACCCTCGCCCACGCAGCAATTCAAACAATAACGGGCATCATATAATCCAAGGGCCCGTGCTCACAATTTCCCCTGCCGAACAAAACTTTACAGTGAACCCGGTGCCCACCAACGGGCATGTCCCACTTGCATCGGGCCGTCCCACAAATCCCGGATCAGCCAAGATCACGCCGAACGACTCTTCTTCATCATCTGGCTATCAGCCGCTCTCGCCGCCATCGTCGCCCGGAAACACAATTGTAAATTCTAGCAATTCAGTTGAGGGACAGCTTCCTCCTGTTGCTCGCGGGTTCCCGTCGATCCCGGCGCATGCGGGCCACACGCTGACGTTCCACAGCAAGCGGCGCTGCATATCATGTGGCTCGGACCAGTCGCCGTGCTGGCGGCCGTCTTGGTCACCTTCTGCGGGCCAGCTGTGCAACTCGTGCGGGTTGCGATACAAGAAGACAAATGCGCGGTGTATTGAAAAGGGTTGTGGACGGATTCCCGCCAAGGGCGAGTGGGTGAGCATGAAGAACGCGGGCGTTAGAAATGCGAGAACAGGCCAGATGGAGTATAAGTGTTTATATTGCAATGGAGGAGTTGAGGTTGGCGACAAGCATTAGCCAGCAGCGGCAGGATCTTTACAAAGGCTTAAATGACCTATTGATGTTGTTATTATTATTATTCTTGGTATTAACAACAACTTTCCTATTAGTACTTTGGCTACTATTATTATTCTATTATTCTAACTATTCTGTTTTTAATGACATTATGAATCTTCTTCATTATCCACCTTTTTGTTTATCCCGTAATAGTTGTGTGAACCTCAGGGATCAGGGCCGACCTAAATTTTAGGTTGGTGTTGTTGATCCACCATCTTAAAACGCGTTCTCCCATCCCTCGCGCTCAACCTCATTTCCCATAATTTGAGGGCACATCCCTACAACACACATGAGTCAAGACTCGAGAACGCTTAAGGCCGACTTAGCCAGTTTGAAGAAGTCATCTCGCGATACCGTCAACACCCTCGTCAATCACAGGTTTGGCGTGCCCCGAGTCCAGTTCGCCAACGCCGGCGGCGGGCCCCAGAGCGCTATTGACGGGAACTTGGGAGACCATACCACGCTCACAGCCAACGAGGTCGAGCTCCTGGACTTGTATGAAGAGATTGAGGAACTTAATTTGGCGATGATGACAATGAACAGGATCTCCAAAGTGAACGAGGACCTGGGAGCAAGGCCGGCATCACCGACCAATGCGGCAGCGGCAGGACAAACCAACGGTGCCACAGCAGCCGCTGAGATACAGGCAGGTCAGATGGCGGCTGCAGCGACTGATGTATTTGGCTCTGAGGAGCCAATTTCGCTGTCAAAGAAACAAGGTCCTACAGTCAGGTACACAACAGACATGAGCCAGATTAATATTGAAGAGGAGAACCTTTTGATTGAAGAATTGAAAGATAAAATCAACTTGTTAACGCATCGCAACAAGCTGAAATCTCTGGTAGTTGAAAAGTATGACCTAATTGTCCGCCCAGCTCATTTGTTCTTACTGACTCCTTTCTAGTTTACTATCGACCATTCCCATCAAAGACGCAGTCTACGGTTCCCCTCAGCAACGCGAAAGGTTTGTATTCCCCTATTTCCTCTACTCATACTAAGCTCACCACTTTTTATAGCGCGCTACTCTCGTTATTGGCCACAAGGGACGGCCTTGAATCCGACATTCTGCACTCGACCGACCACCTTCGGCGCCTCAAGCTTCACTACGACGAGCTCAAGACCACATCCTTAAAATTGCATGCCCAAAACAAAACGGCCTTGGATTCGCTTGAAGCGCAGATAGACAGCCAGCGCGCCAAGTTTAGGGAGTCGATCCAGCCCGAGGACCGAGAGAAGCTGGAGGCTTTGTTGAAAGACTTGCATGCTAGTAGAATGAAAATTGCGATCCTGGCTGACCTTATTCCAGTAAGTTTTACTAATGTCATTCCTATTCTAGTAATTTGCTTGGAACTACTTGGAAATGATGCTAACAGACTCGCTAGATGCTGATTACAGGAAGCGGAATTGACTGGGCAAACGATCCAGACTTGACCGAGATACTGATCTCGTGTGGATCAATTGGCCTGGACACGAATGAGAAGGAAGAACTAGAAGACATTATTTTTGCCTGAGCAGTCTCTGCCCTGTCTGCACGTTAACTTTGTACTTCAGGGCTGTTGACGCTCTGGGGGTACATTGGCGTG
>JAKTUH010000083.1:29715-87891 GCA_030556585.1 Geotrichum carabidarum
TTTTTTTTTTTTTTTTTTTTTTTTTTTTTTTTTTTTTTTTTTTTTTTTTTTTTTTTTTTTTTTTTTTTTTTTTTTTTTTTTTTTTTTTTTTTTTTTTTTTTTTTTTTTTTTTTTTTTTTTTTTTTTAATTCCAAAATGTTTAACAAGGGCTCATGAATCTACCTAAAAGCATTTCAACGGTAGATCCTGACGTTCAGCCCTCCGTCTCTGATGGCACTTTCAGAACTATCTAAACCACGTGATAATATAACCTTACCCATGTTGTTAAGCCCTTTCCCTAATTGTTGTTAGGGTTACATATGCTAGGGCTTTTACTGCCTAAAGAGGTAATAAACTGTCCCATGTTTAATATTGTAGAGGCCCTTTTTTGGGTGTGGTGCCAAATTTTTTTTTTCATGGTTGAACCTCCAATCTAAGGAAATCCTGACCTTGATATTTTTTTTCCTCTCTCTCTTTCCCTTTTCCTCGTTTGCCCACCATCCAACGACAGCACATACCCACAACCTATACAACAATGGCCGGAACTAAGAAGCAGAGAAGCGCCATCTCGGACGTTGTCACTCGTGAATACACCATCCACCTGCACAAGCGTGTATGTTTCGAATTATTAAAGCCCCCGTTTTGCTGGTTGCAAGGAGTTGAAGATGAAGGCGATAGAAGGAAGAGCTTGGATAGTATGAAAAGCAGGCGATGTAATCATCAGTATCTGATGGTAGTCACTGTTGTTTGATTATGCGACTTGAACTGTTTGTGCGATTCTATAAAGCCCTTTTTTTCCTATGCCTCGTCACCACCACCTTCAACCTACTCAACTTTAGATCAACCACTGTACATTATGCTAACTACTCATGTAGGTCTTTGGTGTCCAGTTCAAGAAGAGAGCCCCCAAGGCTGTCAAGGCTGTCAAGGACTTTGCCAGACAGCACCTCGGCACTTCTGATGTTCGTCTCGACCCCCAGTTGAACAAGGAGCTGTGGAAGCGCGGCATCAAGGGTACTCCCCACAGACTCAGAGTCCGCATCTCCAGAAAGAGAAACGACGAGGAGGGTGCCAAGGAGAAGCTTTTCTCCTACGTCCAGGCTGTCGACGTTGCCTCTGCCAAGGGACTCCAGACTCAGGTCATTGAGTCTGAGGAGTAAATTATTAGCACAACACAACCCCCCTAGTAAAAAGAAAAAATAAAAGAGATTGTATTTTGTGATTTTATAGGATAAAAAATGTTAATGATTTGCACTGAACCTGGTGTTTTGTGAGATCAGTAGTGTTGGGCGTCGAGATGGTGGTTGATCGTTCTGATTAAAAAAAAAAAAATTGTGTATATGCTTACAGCCCGGACGGTGTTGAAAACTGGCCAGGAACCAACTGTTCTGCAGTACATCATCAAATAAGAAGAGATGAATATTGAGAAGCAAAAAATATCTTGAGTATCCGTCCCATGCCTTGCTTGTTGTGATGAGTATCAAGTTTTTTCAACTGTAAATTGGAATCACCATTTTACCCTACGTATCATGTATTCCTGTGAGCCCGGCCAAATAGATCAACCCTAGCATCTAGTCTTTGACGATTCAAAACTTGATTAGCTCAAATAATTGCCACTTTTCAACTTAATGAATATGAGTTGATCATAAGTAGGAGAGAGTCTTTCCGACTATGAGTTTGACCTGTGGTAAGTTCGAGAATTCCTGAACCACTCGAGGTAGACTTGTGTGTGTTCAAGATTTGAGATTTCCATGAGGTTTTCCATTCAAGAGATCAAGGGTAAACAGGTCTCGAATCTAGAACAGGGTTTTAATGTGCTCAGAGGCCAGTATGCATGAGCACTACCTTGGGTTGAATCTGTAATGTCAAAGTCTGGGTTACGTAACTTAACTTTTGGTAGTATACAGACAGCACACAACTGTGAGAAAGACACCTGCTAAGAACTTGTGATCCCAAAAACGTAGTAAAAGGGCGAAGAAAACTAATAAATAAATAAGGAATAAAAAGGACCTCTTGGAGTTGAGATAATAAGAATGGGGAGGTTTGGTTGTAGCCTGAAGCCCTAGTCTCAGATGTTGGATAATTGTGAGCTTCTCTGTCAAGAGGCCGTCAACAAATATGCAATTTAACCTAGTTAGCAGCTACTGCAAGTCTCGGTTTAGTAAAAAAAAACCCCTGATGATGTTAAAAGAGTATCATAAATTATAGATGTGAGAGACTGGCGATGTTTGAGAATAAAAAAGCCAGACTTATTCAAGAACATTGGCCAAACCAATATATTATTCCTTTCAAGTCAAAGCGAGCAACAAGACAAAAAAAAAAAAAGTTTTTAATATGAAATTCAGTCTTTCAAGTTTAATTATAGATCAAGGCTTTTCAATTTTTGTAGGCCCGATATCCGTTCAGCCGTCGGAGGAATCGAATGGTGCTAGCTCGAGGTTTTGCCTAACATTTTGGACCATCCATACTAGTTAAAGACGCACTGACCCCTCGTTGGTAGTTTATCCTTGCAGCTCATGATCTAAACTTTGGTCCATTATTTCTTTTTAAATGTCTAGAAATATTAGACTAAAAAAAAGTAAGGCGAGCGGCTTCTTTGGAAGCCCAGAATCACACAATCTCTGAGACTCGAACGGCACAAATGATGGATGCTTTGGTTTAAGCTTGATTTAAAGATTGCTGATGCTTCACTTTTGGTATTGTGCCATCTTGAATAATAATTAATATGGTGGAGGCATGAACGCTGAAAAAGAAGTTGTAGCTATAGGTAGATGGTTCTGGTACACTGGTTTGGTACATTTCTACAAAACGCAGAGCCATTGCAATGATATATATATGGAAAAGCAACACGCAGAATGTCAAAATATATAATAAGCAATGCATGAATGGTATTTAGGCGGTCAGCAAATGATGCTTAATTTTTGCATGGAATTTATGAGAAAATAGAATAAAGACCAAACTCGGTTACTGTGTAGCTAGATTGCACAATTGTTATTAAGATAATAAAGCTCACGAGGATATAATATGCTATAATGACAAATTGTGTTCTCAAGAAGAACAAAAATTATGAAAGATCATCAGGTAGTTGAATCAACAAACAGGGATCTGTCTTCCTCTTGAGCAACTCATTCTTGTTGATTTTATTGCGGTCATTACAAGAGTGGATATAATATATTTTTACAATATTAACTTGTGGTAGCATGGGGTGCAATTACCAACAATTGATCATCAAGCTCGAGAACGTGCACCCCAATGTTACCACGACCAACAAGATTTCGACAACAAAGACAGTCGCTCCCCACAATCTCTACAAGTTTTGTAAATCATCAAGTGAACTGTGGAGCAGGGGGGTATTATATTGAATCCGATCGGGGATTTTACGGTCTGCGGAGAAGCTCAAGTATCAAGTACAAAGTTTAAGCTTTTAAGCTATAGCCGCAGAACTTTCACAAGATCTCGAGCTGCAATAGAACACCGGCCCGTGGTCAACCGGAGAAGAACAAAACTCGCCAATATTAGCACTATAAGTCATGTATTGAATAAAAAAAGGTTATGGTCATCATCGTCAGATTTTTGTATGACTGTGGATGATAATGCCACCCTGTCTGGTCAATCCAAAACGTCAGCTGGTTCAAGGGCACGGTTAATACAAATATGCTATATATATTTGATGGATAATTTTCACGTCCCATGGACTCTCAACGCGCGTGGAGAGAGACAAAAAAAAAAGGGAAAAGAAGAAATGGGGTGAGCGCGCTGCTGCATCTGGATAATCTTGCACATGTTAAGATGGCAGTAAAAGTTACCGCCGACATTCCTTCACGCAAGAGAGGGCTTGTCACGAAAGGAAAAATAAAAAAATAAAAATAAATAAATAGTGCAAATGAGAGAAGGTATCATGGTTAAGAGCAAAACCTACCAGAAATCAGTTGGATGATATCAAGTAAATCAGAGCCAAATAGGATACGAAAACCGACTTGGTGTGCTTTTTTTTCTTTCTTGTAGACAGGAAAAGCCAGGATATATGTTGAACAGAACTAGCCAACAGGAGACGAAGGTGGTCAACAGGTCCCCCAAAGTCCGATCGAGTCCGAGGGAATTTTTTTTTTTTTTTTTTTTCTTTTGTAAGAAACAAGATAGAGTGCAAATTTGACAAAAGTCGGTCTCTGAAAATAAAAAAGGGCGAAGGGAACCTGGGCGGACCGAGTCGAATAAGGTTGGACGTGAAAACGAATTAATATATATTCAAACGAAAGAAGATGATGGTACATGGATAGATACAACAAAGTTGTCAATTAACACCGAGATAGACGAGATACGAAAACAAAAGAAACGCCAGATTGAATCTACAAACAAACCCCCTATAGAGAAAGGTCATTTTTGCATTCTACTTTTCAATATTGCAATGAAGATGTCACGCTTTCCTCGTCCTCCAACCATTTTGTACTTCTCTCTGTTTTGTGTGCAGGTGGTGCCATCATGGAAAGACCGGGACGGAATCAGCCAAGTACCAGATGCTTTAACCCTCGCTCTAGATAGTGCTGTGTCTCCTGCCTGCATGCCCAGCTGCCTTAAAGAAAACACAGAGGACTTGGCTTTTATAAGGGAGACCGGTTATTCTGCAGCTGTGACCCAGCTGCTGCAGGGAGGTGGAGGAAAGGTTGCGTGTAGTCTAGAGTGTTATGATGTAATGAGCCGATTCCGACTTTTCGATATTAATATTAGCGGACCTATATAGTTCAGGATGTGATGAGGAGGGGCGCGCAAACAAACAATCAACCCCATCATGTATCATGACCATATATGCTGTTTTCACTCCAGAATAGTTAGGCTATAGTTATGAATTTGGCGTTAAAGATATATATATATGATCAATTGGTTTACTAATTATCTTGAAAATCGTGGGGTTCTAGGGGTCATGAGAGAACCCAATTGACGAGAACGAGGCAGAGAGACATGAAATCATCACAGGTACACCCATGAAAAACCAGTTACACCACACCTCTACATGTGGGGTAAAACAAAAAAAACTGGTCTTCATGTGCTAGCTGTTCGTATACAGCTGCTCCATTGCAAGTCCGATTTAGTAACAACTTTGTAACAACCCCATATATATATGTAGAGGACGCAATAAAAACAAACTATAGTGGGACAACGATGTGGAACGGGATATTACTATAGACAAGTTTGATGCTCGTCCCCGAATCAAGGTGTCTGAGCTGCATGCACTTTTAGTAAATAGGCGAGGCTGCTCGTAAGCTGTACGTGAAGTTTTCAGGTATTTTACGAGTCCATGGAGCTGAGTAAGGGTTTTTTTTTTTTGTTCGTTGCTATTTACTCGCTTTTTTTATTATTATTATTATTTTTGAACGGCATTCATGCAATTGTTCACAAAAAACAATGAAACGTAGCAGAACGATAGCAACGACGATCGTCACGTATCCAAAGAGGAGCTCGTGGTTTTTAGTCATGTCTGATCGATCTATTTTACAAATATTTGCGACTTTTTTTTTTTCTCTCTCTTCTTCGGCCTCAAAAAATGGTCTGTCCGTGATTTGTAGTGCGTTGCGTGAGTAGTGGTATACTATTTACCCCCAATTGCAAGGGGGGTTGTGAAAGATTAGGAAACGCGTCAGCAAAGCAAGAAACCGAGTAGAGGAGGAGGGGCGTGATGATGTCCAAGAAGAACCTACAGTTTTAGACAGAAATGGTGGGAAATACTGGTCTGATGGACGGCCAGATCGGCATTTTGATGCTTGGGGTTTCTTGGGGGTTTTCTTGGGGCTTTTTGGGGCCTCCTTGGGGCTTCTTGGGGCTCCTTGGTGGGGGAAAACTCTTACAACATAGGTCCAAAACCCTCTTTAGGTGTGGTTTGACAGTCGAACTGGTTGAGGTTACTCTGGTCGGTTATACGGAGAAAAAAAGCTGGTGGGAAAAGGGCCTAACCCTGCGGATAAATTTTCCGTGAGGGAGAGAGAGAGAGAGACCTGTCTGTCGGTTGGTCGGTCCAAGCGAGTCAAAAAGCTTAGAGGAACCAGCTAGGCAAACAATTGTCAACAGGGGAAAAAACCAGAAAAACCAAACACACACACGAGACAAGGCTAAATAGTGTCGACGTTGCTAAAACAGGTTGAATATATATATCCAGCATGCATACATATAGGTGAATAGCGCCGTTTATAGTACTGGATGCATGAAAAGAAAGTCCACAGAGTTGAAAAAAAACCCCACATTAACGACCTTTAATATTATTGTGATATATCACTGCTCTATAGCTACTACTATTCAGTATGCTGTCATTTTTTGACTGAGATGGTTGACAGCCTCACACTGTGACAAACTTTTATTTTAGATTTATATGACTCTATCGACATATGTTTGAGAACGAAAGGTTATGTATACACAGATCTTACATTAACATTGAAGCAAGATCTTTATAAAGTTGTTCAACAGGTGATAATATTCCATATAGACATTCATTTATTCCCTCCCCTGTATATACTTTTGACATTATTTGAATTCTAATAACCCTTGGAGATATATCAAGTCATGAAATCTTTTGACCGACTTGATTTTACCCTTTTTATCACTATTATTACTATTATTATTAGTATTATTATTATGAATAGTTTCATACTTGGTGGGCAGTGAGGGGGTTTACTGCTTTGGATATCGGCTTCTTTTAAACTTTTTGCTTTGGGTGGGGGTTTTTTTTCTTTTGTAATATTATTTTGTTTTTGTGCTACACAGGATAATAGTTTTATAGTATTATTATCCCGTTATGTTACTAGTACTAATATCATGGGTGCCATATATTCTGAATATACCAAGAAAAAAAAAAAAAAAAAAAAAAAAAAAAACAAACTCTATCCTCCCTCGGACTTGCAATGTAGCAGTAGGCGCGCTGTTTTAATTCTGTTGCTAGCTTTTGTTGTTTCTTTCTCAATCTTATATAGGGTCATTCCTTATAACTTCCTCTCAAGTTTCTTTTGCGTCTCTGGTTTTATAAATTCTGCCTGGTTTCCCTCGGTTTTTTTGCTTTCTTTCTTTCTTTAATTCTCCATCTCATTCTTCATCGCATCTCACCCTTTAATAAACCTAATTCACTACTCTTCAAACAGTTCAAAAAACAGTAAATATATTCATTGAAAGGAAAGAAAAAAAAAAAAAATGTCCAACTCCTTTGACGTTGAAAAGCACGCCGCTGACCAGACCTTTGAGAACGAACCCAACCATCACGTTGCTCGCGTCACTACCTCGGGAGATGCCAATGAGATTATTCACATTGGAGGTACCAAGGTTTTCAAGCATGAGTTCATTGCGGCCTTTGGTGGTGACTTGAATCCTGGTCTGCATGCCCCTCCTACCCGCAAGTTTGCCAACCCCGGTCCCTTGGGTCTGTCTGCTTTTGCTCTTACCACCTTCTGCCTCTCCTTGGTCAACGTTCAGGCTAGAGGTGTTTCCAACGCCAGCGGGGTCATTGGCCTTGCCTTTTTCTACGGTGGGCTCATTCAGCTCCTGGCCGGTATGTGGGAAATTGTTCTTGAAAACCCCTTTGGTGCCACTGCCCTGAGTTCCTACGGCGGCTTTTGGCTGTCGTGGGCTGCAATTGAAACCAAGGCATTTGGCATTGTTTCCTCCTACACTACTGCTGACGAGCTCGAGAACATGGTCGGCTTCTACCTGCTGGCCTGGTTCTTGTTTACTGTCTTGCTGACCACCATGACTCTTCGGTCAACTGTTGCTTTCTTCTCTCTCTTCTTCTTCCTGTCCATTACCTTCCTCCTGCTCTCTGTTGGCAAGCTCGCTTCCAGCCCCAACTGCGGCAAGGCCGGCGGTTACTTTGGCATAATCACTGCGTTCATTGCCTGGTACAACGCCTACGCCGGTATTGCCACAAAGGAGAACGCTTACTTTGTTCCCAAACCATTCTACATGCCTGGTGCTGTCTTGCCTCCAAAGAAGGACTAGAGAGAAAGAATTAAAGAAGAAAAAACAGCTGATTTTGCACTGTTAGCGCTGTTGGTACCTGTCGTTCCTCTCATAAACCTTTTTTTTTGTTGTAATAATCTGAAAATATTTGTTGTCTCATGAAACCACATTTCTCCCTCTTTTTGCGCCAAGGTCGTCTTGTCTTATTTTTGGTTTTTGTTGAAGAATTCAAATCTCCTGAGAATAATACCAGGTGTCGTAGACGAAGCAAATGAGTCAAGGCAATGCCAAAAAAAAACAAACCTCAGTTGATCTTTGAAATTTGTGACATCATCATGGTTTAGTCCGCCCAGAATGGTGGAAAGCACTTGAATCGATTCACAGAATTTCATCGACACATAATTCTATAATTCAGATTGAAAAAAAAAAAAAAAACAAATGGAAAAGCATTCTTTATATATATATATATTTCATTTGAAAAATTCAAACTAAAAGAGACGGTTAACTCGGAACCGTTCTGTGGTTGTGTAAATGGAATTTTGAACCTTGATGACGCGGAATACCTTGCCGTGAGCGTGCATTTTGAAAAATTTCACGCGGTTAGAACGGGATTTTTTGGCACTGGATAGAAAGGCTTTTTTACCAGTCCATTTTTAAGAGCTTTCTTCTGGGTGGGCTTATATCGAATTTGGATACATCTAGACCTGTCGACCAAGGTAAGCTTACCCACTTAACTGCCATAGCAGCAGGTCCTTGATATTGATTGCTCTACAGAGAGAGGAAATTTTGATGCACATTGAACTATAGTCATCTTTAATTTCAGAGGTCTACGGCCATACTTTGAGACTTTGGAAAAACCGAGAATTTTAAGGTACAAAAGAGTGTTTGCAAGATAAACCCCCCTTGAGACCCATATAAGTTAAAAGAGATGGACAAAAAAAAATGAAACAAAAAAAAATCTCTGTTTGAATAGCCAAATCAAAATGGCAATATTGTAACGTTTAATTTTCTTAAATCTGTTTGTAGATGAATTCTGGTTTTCATAAAATTTACAATATATAGTGGATGAAGAGCAAATTCCAGAGTAATGGGTCAGTAACTAGGCTCAAGGCACTAGCCAGAAACCAAACCCCTAAATTTGGAACAAACTCTTTTGCGTGTCTGTTAAAATAAAGAAAAAAAAAAAAAAAAAAAAAAAAAAAAAAAAAAAAAAAAAAAAAAAAAAAAAAAAAAAAAAATTATTCCTGCAATAAATTTGATGATTTCAGAGCGACGACCGCCCATTATTTTTGTTTGTTGTGGTGTTATAAAGATCTTCTTCTTGTCTTGTGTTTTGCACGCATGCATGCATGAATGACGTTTGTGTGAGCGTATATACCCTGACTGGGAAATATCAAAAAGAGCCAAGCTTAGGCAAGGCCAGCAGCCCGCGCGCAGCTAGCCAGAGGGAATATTGGCCGGCGCGGAAAAACCATGGCAGTTTTTACGCGCATTAGCCTATATAGCTATAGCTATAGATTGGAAGGGAAAGTATATACCGAGCAACTATTAAACTATTACCCACCCACCAAACATGACCAACCCGAGTACAAGTATTACATTCTTGGTTTGGATTTTGCACTTCTACAACATTTAAAAAGTACACCGGGCTTCCCCAGTTTTATAAGCAGCTCAGTTTCCAATATTGCTGGTAGGCAAGGTACGTACTGCCATTTACTTCATTCTCTAATGATTAGAATGTTCATAACGTATATTACAAAGTGGAGACAAAAAATCAAAAAATTACCGCTGATTCAACCCACTGCAGGGGCTGTTGAGCTCGCGTCGCTCAGAACCCTTCCCTCCTATATATACCGCTTCTTCAAGTTCAGTCCAGATGTGTCCCGCGATTCTTGCTCATCTCCTTGCTCCTCAAGCTCCTCCCGCAGCTCCTCCTCCAAAAACTCCTCCTCAATGGCTTCAGCCAGCTCCTCGCTCGCCCGCTCGTCGATCACAGCTGGGTTACTCATGGGAAGCACATCTTCAGCCTGAGCTTGAAGAAGCTTGGACAATGCACTATCTGGCTGTGCAATGAGATCGTTGAATGCTCCTTGCTCAGCAACTCGGCCATCAGTGCCCAAAACAATGATGCTGTCGCTTCGCTTGATTGTGGATAAGCGATGTGCAATGGAAATAGTAGTAGAGTTTTCGCTCATCAAGCGATTTAATGCTTCGTTGACCAGCTTCTCACTCTCGCTATCAAGAGCAGATGTGGCCTCGTCCAGAATGAGAATCGATGGCGTCTTAATCAATGCCCGCGCAATGGCAATACGCTGCTTTTGACCACCACTCAGTTGTGTACCGCGAGCACCCACATATGTGTCGAGTCCGTCAGGAAAGTCGCTGATGAAGTCGCAGTTGGCTCGGCGTGCAGCCTCGTAGATTTCGTAGCGGGAAGCCTTGGGCTTACCGTAGCTGATATTGTCGGCAATGGTTCCACTGAACAGGACAGGCTCCTGAGAAACGACACCTATGTGGCGACGGAAAGCCTTGAGGTTCAGGTCACGAATGTCCTCGTCGCCAATTTTTATGCTGCCCCCCGTAGGGTCGTAAAATCTAAGCAATAGAGAAGAGATAGTTGACTTGCCTCCGCCAGAGGGACCAACAATGCACACGTTACTGCCAGCAGGGATGGAAAACGACATACCGTCAAAGATAGTGACGGCAGGACGGGTAGGGTATGAGAATTTGACATTGTCAAATGTAATAGTTTCACGAGCGTTATCAAGCTTCTTGCCAAGAGTGGGCTTGATTGAAGGTTCGCGATCCATCATTTCAAACAAGCGTGAGGCTGCACCTGCTCCCTTCATCACCTCGCTGTAGAAGGAGGACAAACCAAAAGCAGCACTTCCTGCAAAACCCGTGTACATTGTAAACGATGTCAGAGCTCCAATAGTCATTTCACCAGACATAACCATCTGGCTTCCGAGAGCGAGCAAAGATAGCACAGTCAGATTACCCGCAAGACCTGTCGATGCAGCAAAGGAGCCTGCAGCAAGTGCCTCTCGCTTGCCAATGGTGAACACATCACGGATCTTGCTGCTATATCTGTGCACCTCCTGGATTTCACCCGCAAAAGCCTGGGCGGTTCTAATATTGCTCAGTCGTTCTTCAGAAACCTTGGTCAGAGATCCAACTGCCTCCTGTAATTCACGCGACAGCAGGCGAACCTTGCGTCCGTAGAACCAAGATCCCAGAAAAACAGGGGGAACGACAAATACAATGATACTGGTAAGCTTGAGGGAAACATAGCCCATCATTGCCAGACCAAAGATGGCTGACAACATGGATCGAAGACCATCAGACACATTATGGGTCACAGCTTTAGAGACAATATTAGCGTCACTAGATAATCTCGAGATCAAATCTCCCACACGGTTTGCGTCGAAAAACTCTGCGTCCTGGGCCACTGTTCGCTTGTACAATGTTACTCTCAGACGAGACACCAGCCGTTCACCAACAACTCTCATCAGTACGACTCGTCCAAAATTTGAGATTGACCCAACAACGAAGAGTGACGCAACTGCTGCATAAAATGTGGTTAGTGGCAATCCGAATACCAACTTTTCCTCTTCATCTGAGTTGGCAGCATCAAGAATTTTTCCAATAGTCATTGGGAGGGTCAGGGCGATCATGGACGATACCAGCAGCAAACACAGAGCCACTGACAACGGCTTGATTTCTCTGCGGATCAACGAAAAGAGACGAGCCACTTCTTTCATTCCACCTTTGTTGGTTTTATCATTTTTTGGGGATAACCGTGCTGAGAGGTTGATCTCCGCGGCCTGATGAGCCTTCTCAGATTTCTTGAAGGCGATCTCGTCTAACTTGCTTGAACCGGCTGACTTGTCAGATGTGCTGGTAGTACTGGTAGAGTTGGTAGAGTTGGCAGTGCTACTAGTGCTGGAAGTACTGTTGAATCGAGCAACGAGGAGTTCAGGGTGTTGCAAGAGTAGTGATTTGTTGGTGCGAATCGGCCAAGATGGAACAGTGCGCCGGTAGGCAGTTGTCGCAGTAGACCAGGACCTGGATAGAGTCAGAGCCCGAGGAGAACCCCGAAAAACTGCTCTAACCAACCCTACAGCTAGCATATTGTCCTACCTAGTTGTCACAACTTTTATAAAAAAATTTGTAGCGAGGAAATATTCCAAAAGTAAGTTCTGGGCTGTGGGTAGATCCAGTAAAAGTTCTGGTTGGTAAGAAAGTACAATTTGAAATTTCCCTTCACCTACAAATCAAACACTCTAGGCCCTCCTGACTCTCGCAATGATGACACAATACTACTCATGCGAACATACAACAAGATCATTTATTACATAGCTAATATAAGAAACTGGGACATGCTTAGTTCTTCTTGGAACCGACAGGAACAGCCTCGGATTCTATACGTCGGTTAGCAAATCATGTCGCCTTGCACTCTCATAAAGTCTACTTACGAACACCGTTGGTCCAGGTGGCAACACGGGCCTCAATGTTGTTGCGGCGCTCAGCAATGATGCGCTTATCCTCCTTCAAGGCCTTGCGGGTGGTACGGGCGGCAATGGCCAGGTACTTGTTGAAGCTAGAGTCGGCGAGTTAGCATTCGCAATTCGATTCGCAATTAGAAGCTCAAAAACCGAGATTATAACTGTTGAATGACCTACGTGATACCAGCGTTCTTCCAAGAAGCAGACATGTTTATTTCTTGATGGGGATTTGCGATTTAAATGTGTCGTGAAAACAAGTGAAATGGAAGTTCCGCAGGATTTCAGGTTGTGATGGATGGGAATCTGAGAGGGTGAGAAAAAATGAGAGCGACCTCGGCGGTGATTGGCTAGTACAGTTTTACCCTAGCCCACTATTATGTACTCTAATATTCTAAAGCCCCACATGTACTGAGAGAAAGAGACATCGCCAAAATTTTCGGACCAAGGCAGAAAAGAAACTCAAAGAGAACGGCTGAAGCTGCTTTTCCACTCACTCAACCATCAAACAAACGATGAGCAAACAGATCTTGGACTTTTTCTGGAAGCTTGCTAGTGACAACGAGAATGATCGTGTTGAGGCTGCTGTGGGACTGCTGGACACCTTGATCAAGACCGGATCAGAGGAGGATTGGGAATACTCGTTCAACCGTTTGCTTAAAGGTCTCTCCAGTCCACGTGGGTCGAGTAGAATTGGCTTTTCGATGGCACTGACAGAGCTGTTGAACGTGCGTGCGGACAAGATCACTATTCAGAAATATGTCGAGGCCTTGAAGGAGCACACCAAGATCGCAGGGAAGGTCAAGGGTCATGAAGAGCGAGCCCTAAACTTTGGCCGATTGTTCGGGATCCAGTCTCTGGCGAACTCCCAGCTAATCACTCAGGAATCAGCGACCATGCAGGATTTCGAGAGCGTTCTCTCTCTAACTTTGGAGCTTGCCAATAGCAAAGCCTGGCTTAGAGAGTCTTGCTTCTTTTCGCTATGTCTTTTGGTAGAAAAGCTGCCTGAGACCAACATCGATTCCGGCAAGGCCATTGAGCTTGTCCTCAGAGCAGTGAATAAGTTTAACTTTACTAATACTTCTGAGGGAGTGGCTCTTTACCTTTCAATTCCTCAGGACAAGCGTGCCACACTAGGTCTGTTTGAGAATGGTTGGAAAGAGGGTGATCCTTTGTCAAAAGGTAACACTGTTATGCTCGCCAAGGCTCTTAAAGAAATTGATACTAGTCAAAACAGTTCTATTGATAGCAATACCGAAGAGTCACCAGCAAAGGGGGACAAGAAGAAGAGCAAGAAGAATAGTGGTGAGGAGTCGGCTCAGCAGAAGGGAAACTGGAAGCCTAAGCTTCATTTTGTATGGAGCAAGCTTGCTCTTCTCTTCAACAGTGCTGTCGCTGAGGAAGAAGTGAAATTGAAAAAGCAAAAATCCAAGAAGTCCAAGTCCTCACCGGTTACTGGAGGTTCGCATATTAAGCTAGAGGAGTTTTGGAAAACAGTTATCGACGAGTCTTTTTTCTCTGCCACGGCTTCCAGCGAGCGCAAGTTCTGGGGATTCGAAGTTTTTTCTCTCTTTCTACAGGTGCTCACCAAGCCTGAAGATATCTCGGTCTTGTTCAGTGCCAACTTCATGAGAACTCTTGTCAACCAGCTTTCACAAAAGGATAGATATTTACACAAGGTTGCACTAAAGACTGTTTCAACCATCACCGATGTTGGCGCTGCCCGCCCTGAACTGATTCCGTCAATGCTGGCTTCACTCTTAACTTCCAAACAAGGATCAACCAACTTTGATCAAATCACTCGTACTAAAACTGTACAGAAGCTGTTTGGTTCTATCACTGTTGAGCAGCTTCCTGAGATTGAAAAACTTTTATTGTCAGTGCTTCTCAACCCTGGTGAGCCAGAACAAAAGGCAGCTGAGGGACGTAGACAATGGGCACTGGACAACCTGGTTCAAATAGTTCGCTCTCACTGCAACAACGAAGCCAAGCAGACTGATTGGATTGACGATATTCTTGAGGTCTTGATCAGAGAAGGATATTTCACTGCAAAGAGCGAAAAAGGTACCAAGGAAAAGAAAGATAAAAAGAAGCGGAAGCTTGATGAGGATTCTAGCACGCCTGATGCTGTTTCTAATGTTATCACTCCTGAACTCAGCGAGAAAACCATCGAACAGTGCCAGCAACGCTTGCTTTCCATCATTACAGCTACAGTTGGAGTCAAGAGAGCTGATAATACTTCTTGGGCTTATCATGCTCTCAGCATTATTCTCAAACTTGAGACGGATGATAAGAACTACAGTTTGCGAACACCCTTTGAGGGAGACTTATTAAAGGCAAAAGACAAGGCAGTCAAGACTCTTGAAAAAGTCCGCAAGAAGCGTCTTTCTTCTCCACATGTTGACAATTCTCAACTGGAAGCATTTGAGCTTCTCTTTTCATTAGTTCTGCTACAAGTGTATTCTACCGATTCCGAGGCAGCCTCGGTGTTGGAAGAGCTTCAGTTGTGTTACAACACCATCATTGGCAAATCAAAGATTGAAGAGGGCGGCGATGAGCACGAGGAAATTGATGCCACGCAGATTCTTACTGAGATTCTGCTTTCCTTTATTTCCAGACAGTCGGCACTTCTGCGCAAAATTTCCGAAACAGTCTGGGAAACATTTTCTTCCAGAATTACTAGAGATAGCTTAATGCTCTTGTACGATGTGAGTGTCCTCCGCGAGAAAGTTGTTTTTTATTCTAACATTTTTATAGGTTCTCGCTACGAAAGAAACTAAGGAAGGACAGGGTGAAATATTTAGTGATGAAGACGAAGAGGAAGATGATGAAGAGGACGAGGATGAGGACGAAGAAGATGAAAATGAAGATGAAGATGAAGACGAGGATGAAGTAGAAGGTGAAAATGATACCGAAGTCGCAGATGATGAGGATGATAAGGGTGACTCTGATGACAGTGATAGTGACGATGAGCTCTCAGCAAGTGATAAAATCAAAGAGACCGAGCGAAATGCCAAGAAGGCGCTTGCAAAGGCACTTGGAATTAGTGGAGATGAGGATGTTGAAATGGACGATGACGAAGATATGCAAGACGATGATGAAGAGTCTATGGACGATGACCAGATGATGGCACTTGATGGCCAGCTAGCTGCTATCTTCAGAGAGCGACGGAGAGCCTTGACTGAGCATGGTGGTAGCGCTGCTCGCAAGCGAAGCCATGACGCAAAGACCAATATGATCCATTTCAAAGCTCGCGTGCTTGACCTATTAGAAATTTCCATCAAGACACAGCCTGAATCTCCGCTCATTCTGACGTCTGTTCTTCCTCTGATAAACATTATCAAGTCTTCAAACGACAAGCCTCTAATCGACAAAGCCCACGCATTGCTGAAATCAAGACTTTGCAAAATCAAGCAAATACCCATTTTGGCCAAGTCGCCCGAGGAGGACTCTAAGGTTGAAGATGAGAATGAGGAAGTAGTTTCTAATGCTCCAATCACGGCAGAAGATTTGATCGACTGGCTTGTGTCAATCCACACCTTGGCTCGCAAGAGCAACAGAGTGCAACTGTCACTGGCCTGCAATCAAGCAAGCGTTTTCCTGTCAAAAGTTTTGTTGTCCAATGATATCAATCGTGCTGATGAGGTTGTGACCATCTACTCACAAACTTTGAGCGATTGGTTGGTTCGCCCTAACAGCAAGACCCAGCCTGCTCTTTTCTTTGAGTTCATTAACTGGGTCAACACTGCTAGAAGTCAGCTGAATAAAAGCGCCAAAGTAACTGCATCCCAGTAGTTTTTCTGTACATGTATATATTTTTATTAGATTGGGGTTTCATCCTAAACTTACTATAATTTATTTTCTTTTGAAATTCTTGAATACAAATGCAACTTTTTTAATTTATTTAGACTAATCCGATTAATGTTAATCTATCGTCCGTCAAGACCATTCATGTCCTCATTATCCTCCAAGTCAATAGTTCTCTTGCCAGACAACCGAAGACCTGCCAAGGTCTCGTTCGTGACCTGCTTTCTGACCTTGGCCTCCATGCGTGCAATTTCCTCCTCCGCACTGCCAGCATCAGCCTGAGCATACTCCATAACCAGACGGCGACCTAGCAAATGGGTACCCTGCAAGGCAGACATGGCGTTCTCAGCCTCCTTGGCTGTAATGAACTCAGCAAATGCAAAACCGCGTGCTGTCTTGTTGAACTTTTTGGGTAAGCGGACAGAACGAAGTTGGCCAAACGTACCAAACAGCTGTTGAATATCCTTCTTGGTGGCTTCAAAAGGAATGTTTTTGATGAGGATTTTGGGAGACGACTTTTTGGACGACGTTTTCTTTGTGGATGCTGATGCTGATGACGCTGATTCTTGGCCACGGTGGGATAGCTTGAGTTGGAGCTTGTGACCGTCCAGCACATAGCCGTCCATAGCAGCGATGGCAACATTGGCAGTCTCCTTATCCGCAAACTCAACAAATCCAAAACCCATTGAAAGGTATGTGCCAGTCTTCTTGGGATTCGGCTTCATCTTGACTTGCGCAACGGCAAATCCTTCAAGTGCCTTGAACGCATTGGTCAGAGCTTCTGAGGTGGTCTCAAAGTTAAGATTCTTGACAAATACAGATGCTCTTCCATTACTAGAAGTCTCTTCTTCGTCGTTATTGCCAGTTCCAGTCATGACATCAGTCGAAGTAACCTTGACTTCCTTAGGTTTTGTGGCAGGAACGCCGGCATCAATTTCAGTTGTCTCTTCACCATCGTCCTCACCTTCAAACAAACCCTTGGGTCCCTTCTCCAAGTAGAGGATGGATGACTTGAATCGTCGATATGCCAACTTGGTGAAAGCAGCACGGGCTTGGGGCACATGTTTAAACACAACCATAGCAATGCCTCCATCTGGTGGCATCAGAACCTTCTTCAAGTCACCGTATTCGTTAAAAAGATTAGCAATTTCCTCAGCGCTAGTGTCAAACGGAAAATTCTTGACCAGGATGACCTTATCGCTCTTCTCCTTCTTGTTGAATGCCAATAAATCGACGCCCTTTGACTCAAAGTACTGTCGGACGTTACCAATCACACTGGCTTCAGCCAAAGCTTGCTTGACAGCACCATCAGCAGAGTCAGGGCTGATGAGATCTGATTTCTTGACGCCGAGGCGGTTTGCTACTGAGTCCATGATAGCATCGCTATTCAAGTAAAGTGTGTTCCAACTGAACTGTTGCTTAGCAGCGGCTGCTTTTCGCTTGAGCTCGTTTTGCTTTTTTAATGGAAGATTCTTTAGTTCAAACTCATCCAACCTGGTGTCTTTCTTGGGGTTGGCGGGAAGCACATGCAAAAGTCGACCTTGGAAGATCTGCTTATCTAAATCCTTGTATGCACTAACTGCATCATCCGAATTCTTGAATTGAACGTATGCAAACCCTTTCGACTTTCCTGTACGTGTATCAACAGCAAGATGAACCTCCTCTAGATCGCCGTACTTGGTGAACAGCTCCCGGAAATCCTCCTCGGTCGAAGTGTAGAGCAAGTTTCGCAAAAACAAACGCCCACTCTCTAGTATTCGTTCTTCTGTGGTCTTTTCCGTCTGCACGGGTTCGCTGGGGTTGGCGTCTTCAACTGATGCGTTGTCGGATTTCGCTTCACTAATTGGTACTTCGGGCTTTGCTTCTTCTGATGTGCCTTCACCAGCAGCTTCTTTCATGCGTTTCTGGCGCTGCTTCAGCCATTCCAT
This sequence comes from Geotrichum carabidarum, assembly GCA_030556585.1. NCBI lineage: Eukaryota > Fungi > Ascomycota > Dipodascomycetes > Dipodascales > Dipodascaceae > Geotrichum > Geotrichum carabidarum. The sequence goes on from JAKTUH010000083.1 coordinate 47,864, forward strand.
ATCTGACACTGTTTCGTCAGCAGCAAGACCGTCATCTTCTACACTTTCCGGCATGGCAGATAATGGCATCATCATTTCTTCCTCTTCATCTTCGTCAGCGTTAAGATCTTCCTTCTCGTCATTCTTGGTGGTCATCTCTTCGTACTCGTCATCACTCTCCTTCTCAGCTTCGGCAATAAGTTGCTCTGGAATGGCGTCTTGCTCAGCCGATACTTGATTGATATCTTTCACAACATCGTCGTTTGCCCAAGATTTTGTATTTGATCTCGAGTCGAAAACTTCCAAGTACTCCTTCAGCTTAGAATCACTTGCATCAATGATTGATGCTTGCTTCTTCTGTTTCTTCAATTTCCGCTCTTCTTCTCGCTGCTCGCGTTTCCGCTTGAGGTCGGCGTCTTTGGCGTCTGCTAATCGCTTCTTCTCTTTCCAGGGTATGGCGACTTCAGAGTCTCCAAATGACTTTGCAACCTCCACAGATATCCTTGCAGTGTCGATAAAACTCTCATGAAAGTACTTTACAACCTTGGCAGCATCCTCTTCCGACTTAAAGCCCACAAAGCCGAACCTTCGAGACTTCCCTTCTCGATTCCGCATCAACTTGACATCTGTGACTGACGCCTGTGTTTCAAAATGCTTCTTCAACTTCACTTCGTCCAAATAAATTGGAAGATTCTTAACAATCACTCGTGACCTTAATCCATGATTAGTACATAACACAGCCAGCTCATCCGTTCCTTACTTACATTTTAAGATACTGAACAAGTATAGTTGAAGTGAAAATCTTTCTGCAGCAAAAAATTTTTTGGGACAAGAAATCAAAACTCCCAACGGTGGGCCCTAACCCGGCTAAAGAAGTCCCAAGGCCTGTAAATGACTATCACCAGATGGAAGTAGAGCAGGATCAGGGAAAAGAACATTGGCCCATGCTCCTTGGAGTGTGTAAATGAGAAAAGGATGTTTTAGTGCTTCTGTGGCTGACCAGCGGACGGTATGGTCAACCCTAAGAAGACTCAAGAGAAAGTCAAGAGCAAGTCTAGAAGTCTCGTTTTCGTTCATGATCCCAGCCAGATTCTTCATCATGATTGATGCTCCTTCCATTCGATTGGCATTCATTAGAGCCTTTGATTCGAACTCCTCCTGCCAGAACAAGGTTTTTCGATCCTTGTAACCGTCAAATGGTTCAATTACCTTTGAGATGCATACAACTGTAGGAGCAGTATTCTCATTCAATATCAGCCTCCATTCGTTTTTAAATGCTTTGTACAGCTGATTGACAAGTATTTCAAGCAAAACGACGCCGACACTCCAGACGTCAATTTTTTCATTGAAAGTAGGATCTCCAATTGTAATCTCTGGAGCTCGGTATCCAGGAGATTGAAGCTCGAAATCGTCTGCATATTCATGGAGATCTGATATCCGAGCTGCATTGCCAAAATCAATAAGCTTGACCTTGTTGTTGAACTGCCCATCAACATACATGATATTTTCGGGCTTTATGTCGCAATGAACGTAGCCTCGCTGGTTGAGTTCAACAAGAGCACTCAAAATTTGAACAGATAACTTGGCAAGAATTGTATAAATATCTGGCTCTACTACTGCGGAGCAGATTGGTTGAGAGATCCGAGCTGATGGCGTCGCTAAACTCAGTTGTCGCGACCAATCTAGTAGTTCGAGAATAATCAAATAGCTTCCTTCCATTTCAAACCCCGAATAAAATCGAACGCAGTGAGAACAATCATCTTCTTCATCAAAAAGGGCATTCATTATTTGTGCCTCTTGTTCTCCGATATCTCCATACTCCTGTTTGAATCGCTTGATGGCTATTGATCTCACAGGAGAATCGATTGGAAGTCGCATGTTTTCGGCGCGATAGACGTAGGCAAATGATCCTTGACCTATCCGTGACAGTATGGTATACTGTTGTAGATCTTCCGGGGTCATTGGTTTTCCATATTGTTTTTTAAACGCGTCTGAGTCTTGATCTGACATAATTCACCATGGTTGTGAAAAATTCAGAAAGTTGAGGTGTGGTTGATTTCAGTTGGGAGTGGGCCAAACCTTCAACTCTCCAAGTGCATGCCTATCCGGCGGTGCATGAGCCTGAGACAACCTTAGTTTTGCTATAGCATATGCATAATAAAAACAAAGTTAAAAATAGAATAAGCTAAGAAGGAGAATTCAAGGCCGCTGAGAGTGCAAGACGCTGTTAATACTCTATTGCTTGATGCTCTATGCTCTTTGCTTCATCTTGGTGTCTAGTTTATACGGCATCAACTTCATGAGAAAGCTGAGTTTGACCACTTGGTTTCCATGATTCAGCATGCAAAGAAATGCTTGTAGATTCAACGGCATTGATTCGGTATCAGCTGCATGAATAAAGCATGCTTGGATCACTTAAACCTACAAGTCTTTTTAAGTTTGCCTCCGATCGATCGGTTCGAACGGGTTGTAGGCTAATGAATAATCCATAAAAAGTTGCTCTACAATGCAAATTCAAAGAAGTTTCTGGTATCAAAGTCAAAAGGTTTGAAGTACCTTGAACATCTCGTGGAGACTTTGTACTTTACGGGCCTTGAACTACACATTGGCTCTAACGGGTAGACAGTTCTAATCCGGTTGCTATTCTCAGGTCCACGTCCTGTAGCTCACACAAAACGAGAATGTCTCTCCTCAATTGTTGTTGCTTACTAGGATAACCGCGTCTGAAGTTAAAACAAGACTATTTATTTATACTCCGACCTTAAACAATAGTTTTAACATAAACCATATTCGTGCAAATTTAGAACTACACGCTCCAAAAAACTCACACGTTTAAACTTTCCCACTCCACGGCTTCTTTGTTCTCGCTTAACATCAACACCTCTTAGCTCAACACGCGATGAGCCTTTCTAGTGCGAGTGATGACAGTCCGGCTCATCCCAAGGATGACTTGGAGCAGTTTGAAATGAACGAGACCACCGAAGTGTCAGAAGAATACGGATATTGGGACGACGATTCACCGTTACCTATTGCAGAGCACTATGATGAGACGGAACGAATGCTCAATCAACACAGCGTCGATTTCGAAGATGACAATTCGACACCCAGAACTCTACTGGCTTACTCCAGGAAAATCTGGCGTAGTGTAAGCCGGTTCCTGGATGGTCCTAAGGTCCCGAAAGAGCCTAGAGTCACGCCAATATTCAAGTCTGTTCAGTATTTTCCAGCAACTGTGTCACAGCGCTGGCCATACAGTTTAAAGGTTGGCATCATTGTGTCGTATCTTATTTGCTGGACTCTGCTGTTTACGCAACTGGCAAAGCATTCTATCCTGGCAACTCCATACGTGGATGGAAAAGCTGTTCAGCTCCTGACATGCTCAGCCACTCCTGCCATCTGGAGAGGTAAAAATCAGCATTGCGGGATCTATGGTGAAAACTGCGGTGCGACAGAATTAAAAGAGTTTTTTTTCAAGTGCCCCGCGAGTTGCAAGGAAGACAGTCACGTCTGGAGTGACACTGCTGTGGGTAACAACACAATCATTTACCGCCCGTTCGTGATTGGAGGTGAGAACAGTTACAGAGCTGATTCATTCATTTGCGCTTCGGCCCTCCATCACCGGGTCACGAGTAACAACCGCGGGTTTTGCGGGCGAATAAAATTCAAGGGACCAGCTAGTAACTTTGTCAGTGAAAAAGCCGGCAGCGGAATCACGAGTTTATCGTTTGATTCTCTTTTCCCTCAAAGTTATGAGTTTGACGACAATTTCACCGCAGATTTCGAAACAACTGGATGTAGGGATCTCCGCATGACCATTATGACCGTCAACATTATTCTTTCTTTCATTTTCGGTTACATTGTTCAGAACGGTACCGTGTTTTACTGGACATTTGCCGTCATGGGCTTCTGGACAGTTGTGCTAGCATCAAACCCTCCTTTCGTTGGAGAAACTGGAGACTTGATTGCAGCTGAACTTCTTTCAATTGGGGCTCGCCGATTCATGCCATACATGTTTGGGTGCTACGTGATTTATACAAGCTCGGGTCGTGGCCAGCTCGTTGGACTTAAGGAAAGCTTGTTCCGTACCATTTTCTGGGTGGGAGGTTTTTGGTTGGCTCTTCTGGAAAACTACACATTCAGTATGCTGCCCGTGAACCGGCTTGTTGTCTCAGATATCAACTCCCAAAAAGGAGGTTGGATCACAGTCATTGGAATTGCTGGTTTTATTCTGTTTGCTGCCTTTGGTCAAATTTATATTATCTGGAGACTGGGCAAACTCAAGAAATATGTCACAGTCTATTTTTTGATGGTCCTAGGCATTGTCATTCTTGGAAACATCAAAAATCAGACACTACGGTTGCATCACTATATCCTTGGACTAGTGCTTCTACCAGGAGTAGGATTCAAAACAACGCCCTCACTACTCTTTTTTGGGCTGCTATTCGGGCTATATATTAGTGGAGTCGCTCGATGGGACTTTGATTCAATTATCCAGACTGCTGCACAGTTGAATAGAGGTGATGCAACTTTGATTGGAGGGCTGCCTCAGTTGATTGAACCTGCTATCGAGTACGGAAACGCAACAGATGTCGTTTCCAGTGTTGCAGCTGCAGGAGAGCATATTGCAAATATCATGCTTCAATGGAGTGACATGCTCTCATTTAACGCCACAACTGCAGGTCGCTCTGAGGACCCCGCCATGCCGAGCGAGAACTATCAAGATCTCTGGAATGGATACAGCTTGATCATTAATGACGTTGAACAGTATAGAGGCTCAGAAACCACGTTTTCCTTGCAGCCGTGGCTTAACAATCCTGCCTGGGCCACTTCACAGGAGCGCAACCTGTATATTCGACTCGCCTTTGCAAATACAATGGCCGGAGTAGACTCGACTGGTGGTAAGGTCTTTTAAATTTTGTGTGCGTGGTCAACGATTCTAACCTTTGTCTTAGATTATACAAAAGCCGGTGTGATCAATATTGATACCGGCAAATGGACAGAACCAAAACCTGGTCCATCTAAATAATAATCCATCAAGAGAACTATGAGATACACACCATCATTGGAACTGTTATTGGTACGGAGTTTAACGAGCTTGCGCTGGGAAGCTCGACTGTTGCCTGCTTTGAGCATGCATCTTGGAGCATAATTTCTATGATCTTCAGAATGGAGTTACAATCGGCAAACTCCTAGTCGAAGTCATTATCAAGTGGTTTCTATTAGAAGCTCAATCTGCACAAGCTCTGGGTTTCTGCTTTGGTAGAGTTCATCTTTGAAGTTAGAGAAATTTCTGATAACGTTGCAGGCTTCATCTCCCAGCTCAGCTCTAAGATTGCTGATGCTTGGGGATATGTCAATGCCAATCCTTCTCTGGCTATTCAGAACACGGTTGTTTCAATTGGGCTTGCCGTGGTTTGCTAGGCTGACAAGCCTTAGGGTGCTGCTGCTGTTCCCTTTGCTACTGTGATTGGCATTGTGATTGATTCCTCGAGCTCCGCTGCTGTCAAGCTTGATGAACAAACCCGTTTTTAGGGAATAGGCTCTTTCCTACGTTTTCTATCTTGCCGCTGCTGTAACTCCTGGTTTTGGTCAGCTTGTTTGTCCCACTCTTCCAGATATTTATTAAAATCTTCAAGATTTTGTCAGATCCGTTTTTCATTTATAACCTTTGAAAACATTGTTCTGAATACTTTTATTTCTCCTGATGATATCCTTCCTCTCATCCCCAAGATTAGACTTTCGAGTGTAGTAAATTGCCTGTTTGCTAATGCTATTGAGAAGGAATTCTTGGCTGTAGATGACGAGATTCTGGGTGCAAAATTCCAACTTATTGCTTCTCTCATGTCACAAACTCGTGGATAGCAAAAGGGGATGGGCTTCTTTGCCTGCGGGTTTGTGTTGATCCAGGCACTCCTGTCGCTGAAAAGTGTACTCAAATGTTTGAAACACTTCTTTCCTTTGCCAAGACTGCTGGTGACTCCAAGGACTCTTTCATGATGAACGCATGCTTTCTGCTGCTACCACTATTTCCTCTGTACAAAGCAGATCTTGTCACTTTTTAAAATGCAAGGTAACCATTGTTGGACTCAATACGGATAATATTACTGCCAGTGATCAGGATTTCAAGATTTGGGCTACCCTGAAGCCCTGCTCTCTAGACAAAGCCACAAAGTATACCGAGAACAAAAACTTCGAGGACTATGCTGAAATGAAGTGGGAACAAAGAGTTTGCAAGGAAACTGCGAGCAAGAAGGGGACTGCACCGAACCTGTCTAAAGGGTCACAAAATAAGATAAACCAGTAATTGCAAGAAGAGTCTCAAATCCGCAACTGTCTCAATTGTACCAATAGAAATAGATAGTGCACGACGTTGCAAAAACTTAGAGCTTGAAATAGAAAGGAGAGTAATTTATAGGCTCAATGATTTCAACTTTTAAAGCAGTACTTTTCATTTTCATTTTTATGCTTCTCCTGCGATTGTCAAGAAAGTCACAAACTTGAACTCATCAAAATGTAGAGAAAAGATCGATAAGAAAAAAAAAAAGAATTAAAAAAAGCCCTACGGGGGGCTCGAACCCCCAACCTTGTGATGACTTTTACTGCCAGGGCATTTTAAGAGTCACACGCTCTACCGATTGAGCTAGCAAGGCACATTTTTTTATTCTATAATAGTACACATTAATATAGACTTTCATAAAAGTTAATTACTAACTAGTCACGTGATTTTCAATTGATTTTAGTGCAAGCGCTCAAATAGTTCTGCTATTGTACATAATGGTAATCAATTTCATGCCCTAATTTCTGGTCCGATATAGAAGACTGCAGTAAGTAACGCAATCGTACTGCTTTATTATTCTCAAGCAGTCTCAAGCAGGCAATGGCGCCAGATTTCTCATGGGCTTGATCCACAGACAGAGGTAAACCTTCTATGGACCCATCAATGGCATCAGCAAGCTGGGGAAACCTTTGGGAGCTTTCCTGAGTAAATTAGAGTAGAAATACAAATGAGCGTCAATATCGCTGACTTGCGCCGTGTATTTTGCTCCAGCGGTCTTTTCAAAACCTGCATTTAAAAAAATCTGGCACTTGAAAGCTAGTGATATAATCATGACCATGCAGATTTCAAACATGATTTCCAGCGCAACTACTACCGGTCGAGCATTTCCTTGTATATACTCCACATGGTCTGGCTTTCTTACTATGAACATTGGATTGAGTTGAGTTCAATCTGATGAAAACAAAGCAATTCAATAGCAGCTATCAACAAAGGTTATGACTTCTCATGTGCGAGAGTTCTGAAATTGCTCTTGACAGAGGTTTGAAAACTATGACTTTCCCTTTTGCTTCTTAGCCAAGCTGACTTTGAGTATTATTCTCTTGGCTGAGGCTGACTCTCCTCTTATAGGATTCTTTAGAGGATCCTCTAGTAAGACTTATTTTTGTTGACCACCATTCGACCTTCAGTATCGCGATGATGTCTCTGACCATTCAAAATAGAAGGTTGCAATACCGATGTACTACGCTTGATGCTAAGTGGAGTTGACTCACGCTAGCCCTCAAAAATCCTAGTTCTTTTAGTTCGGTTCTCAAAATATCTATACAGTTCCGCTGGAAAATAATCAAAATGTTGTGGGATTCACGATGATTCATGACCCCCAGGCAAGTGGCTAGTGGCAGCAAGGGTTAGGTGATGGTTCTTATCATAAATAGCCTGCCCACGTTCTCAGCCTTGTTCTACTCTACCAAACACTTTTTTTATTTCTTGAACTTCATCTACAATCTATTTCCAAGGCTATTTTACTTACTGAGAGTATCTTCTGAGTATGGTAAACCCTAATGCACTTTTGCGCGGCCTCGCGTTGGCTGGAGCTGCTCAATCAGCCAGCTTGGTTTCCTACATCCTGGACCAGCTGCCTCTGAATCGCGTTGGCCCCGCTACTCCAATTGAACCGGAAATTCCGGTTGGCAGCTCGGCAGAGCACGAGTCTTGCCCGGTTGATACTCCTTTGTCTTGTACAATTGGTACGGGGGACTCTTGTTGTGTGGAGGCGTCCAATGGATTGTTCCTCGCGACCCAGTTCTGGGATTTCTACCCTGCCACCGGTCCGTCTGACCTCTTCACAACCCATGGCCTGTGGTCTAACAAGTGTATGGGTGGCTTCCGTCAGTACTGTAACCCAGGTTGGGAAATCCAGAACGTGACGGGTATTCTCGAGAACATGGGTAGAGAGGACCTCCTTGAGAAGCTGAGATACACATGGAAGAACATGGGTAAGCCCGACGAGGAGCTTTGGTTACACGAGTTCAACAAGCATGGCACGTGCATGTCGACTGTCGATCCTGGCTGCTACGGTGCTGATGCTGAAAAGTACCAATACGTGAGTGACTTTTATGACTCAGTCGTGAACCTCCAGGATACTCTTCAGACATTCAAGTACTTGGCCGAGGCAGATATTGTGCCAAGTCTGGAGAAGACATACAAGCTTGCAGATATTGAAGCCGCTCTTTCTAAACACCACAGTGGGCATACAGTTAGATTGGGCTGCAAGGGCGGTGCTCTACTTGAAGTCTGGTACTTCTTTAAACTACGTGGAGCCGTCGCGTCTGGCTCATTCACTCCTGTTGACTCAAATACCAACAGTGAATGTCCCGAAGATGTGTACTTTGTCCCCAAGGGTAAGCCCAATCCCCACCACGGTGGTGGTGGTGGTGGAGGCGGCGGCGGTGGCGGCGGTGGTGGCTCTGGCAACAAGGGCTACTTGAAGCTCGAGAACCAGAAAGGATGCATTATTTCTACTGGTAACTGGTTTACCTCTGGTACCTGCGCGTCATTCCGTATTGCGCCTGCTGAGTTTGGTGGTGTCAGCCTGCGCTCATCTCGCGGACCTTGCGACGTTGTTGATGGTGTTTTATCATGCAAGCGAGGCAACAAACTGGCTCAATTCACGCAGAGTGGCGATACCATCATGTACAATGGCGAGCCCGAGTGGAGTGCCGACCATGTTCCTACCCATCAAGAGCAGGTTACCGTTTCACCTGGTAGTGGCGGTCCTATCTCATTCAAGCTTAATTTTGAACGCATTTAAATAGATATCTTCTAGCATATACAGCACCTCCATATACACCGTCAATTATTAAACAAGCCTTTAGTGGTAACTTTGAGACCTTGGACCACCTACTTGTTGAGCAAATGCTTCCCCAGATTACAGACGTCCCGAATAGGAAGTGGTGAGGCTGCTGCTACAGCTGTAAACATGCATGCCATGATGACTAGTCATGGAAGCCCTTCACGCATGTTATAGAAGACCATTCCTAACTACTGTAAGGTCTCTCTCATCTAATCAGCAGAGTCCCTTATTAAAGCATAGCTACGACTGATTGCATCTCATGCTAATTCTATTCAGAAACCAGCAAAGTGTAAAAAGAAGAAAAAAAAAGTATTCACATTTCGCTTCTAAAATAAGCCAAATCTACTCATCTGATTTCATCAAGTTCATGTAACCGCCGCTTGAGTTCCTGCTTCTCTTCAATGCGCATGTCAAGCCGTTTCCTAAACCGCCAGACCGCCATTACAGAGTATACAACCGCTCGGAATCGATCTGCACCTTTAGACCTTGGTCTAGTGTCCTGTTGTGTAAGCCCTCTGTTGCGCCGACTGAACATAAATCCAGTAGTTGGCGGCGGGGGTGGGAGTTGTGGTAGGAGGCCAAGCGATCGCAAAAATTGGATTCGTGTTTTGTTGGCCATTTGGTAGGTTTTGATCTGCCTGCTCTGCAGAGAGTTGATGAATTGGAGGTCTGCCACGGCCAGGTTTTGGCGAGACAGTTGGTACTGAAATAGAAGCAGTTGCTGGGCAGCTGAAGCGTCAGTTAGAGGAGGTGGTGGCGGCTTTTTGCTCGTCGTGAGAGTATTGGTAGTGTTGGCGGCCGCTGCTGTTTCCTGCGCAATCTCGGCGAGCTCTAATAGACAATCTTGGAAAGAAAAAATAGCATCATGAGGCATTCCAGGTAGTTTTCTTGTCACGTCGTAAACTTGAGTCAGTTCAGCAATAACCTCATTGATTAATAGTTTGAGATCATTTGGAAATGTAGACAGGGCTGAGCAATACACTGTATTATAAGTCGTGTTCTCTGAGGCGGCCAAGTGTTTTGCAGGGGGAGATTGAGCCCTGCGCAATGTCACCTTTTCGTTTTCTCGAAGAACTGATTCAAGTCGCTCGATCTTCCTAGTTTTCTCAGCCAGCTCTTGTTTTTGAATTTCTACCAGACTTTGCAATCGTTTGAACTCTTCCGTATCTCCCTTGGATAAATTTGAGCTTGGCGCCTGGTGTGCCTTCTTACTGAATTGGGGTATAGAGCGGTCCTCTTCTGTGTCGCTCAGTGATAGCTCGTCGAGCTTTTGAATAGCTGGTGCCAAATGAGCAGGCGTTTGCTTGCGGGATTTCAGATCAGGGATCTTCCATTTGTGTTGTTCTGGGGTGTAGGGTGCATCAGCCATTGGCACTGGAGAATTGGAGCCTACAGAGTTCGTAGTAGATGCAAAACGAGTAATCTTTCGAGGGTGCGGAGGAGAGTCCATTATGTTCATATTCTCATCATTAAACTCTAGTGGTGATAGCTGTCTAGGGGGAGTTCTTGACTGAGGCAAATTGATAGAGAGAGGCCGTGGTTGATTGATGAAATGAAATGTTTCGCGGGTTGGTGTTTTCGAGGTGAAGATATCGGAACCTAGTGCTTCCTGAAATTTGCGCTCTACTGCGTTATGCTCCCTTTCTATCGCTGAGAATGAAAGGTCTTCCAGAGAGCTAGATAGATGATCATTTATAGCAATATTTGAAACTCCTTTCCCCTTCCAACCAGCGAGCTTTCGCTGTTCCTTTGGCAGGGATGGCTTTTTCTGGGCTCGCTTCCTCCGTTTTTTCAGCTGTGTCTTCTTCTCTAATCGTTCATATCTTTGCTGAGACTGCATCATCTTTGACTCCAGGTTTCCTAGATCCTTCAGAAGCTGTGGTGATGCTGGACTCCCCTCATCAAGCATCTTGTTGATCATGTGGACTTTGAACTTAATGTTGAAGTTGTCATTGTGTATTTGTCGCGTCAACGCTGCACATTCGTCGCTTGTAGTGCCTTCTAGCTCCGTAACTTCTTGCAACCTTTCTTCGACCTTTTTCACGTCTGGTTCTGGCGGTTGAGGCGCCGAAGAGGGACGAGCTATCTGAGTAAACATTGACTTGGGTCATCACTGGATGAACGTATATTATCGTGAGCAAGAGTGGGCTTCAAGCAACAACCATTTGGCCAGAAAACCCCCCAATAAAAAAGATTCAATTCACAGACAAGATCTCTTCACAAAAAGAGATCGGTGTATTGTTATAGATTGTGTTTGAGTTCGATATCACTTCCGTGTTTTGATTGTTGATTTCTTACGGAGCTTTGTTTACATACATGACGCGTAAAAAAACACATTACTTCATTAATAATATATTTGTCATGATTACAAAAGCATATTATGTCAAACCCTTGCCCATAAACACACACGCATATATTTGCAATATATTGTCCAAGGATATAATATATACAGCAATTGGTACATACATCACAACTCTAAGCGCGCGCGCATCGAAACATGGAAAACTCAAAACCTCCCACTTCGCACTCCAGAGCTCCACCGCAGACCCAACTGATACCAAAAGCTCTCGAGACATACATAGTTGTGACCTCAATTCTACTATGAGGCGACATTGTTTTTTCTTGAGACAGTCCATTTCTGTTGACCGTTAATTCCGTCTTTTGCCACTCAAGGTTCTGGCTTTAAATAGAGTCAAAGACGAACCTTCTTTTCCTCTCCAGAAAAAAAATAAATTATGACGTCATGGAAATACGTTGGAAAAAAAGTCCTCCGCCACAGAGTCAACCCCAGTAGAATCCACCAATTTTAAATCATGATTCTTTCTTTCTTCAATCTATAAGGTTGCTTCTTTCTATTTATTTTTTTATTTTTTTTTTTCTTATTTCTCATTCCTTCTTCCTATCATCTTCTGAACTTCCCTGGCAGAACTGCTACTATAACAACTTCTATTGCGTCACTCATCATCGAAAGGGTTTTTCTCCACATCTTGAAAATCAATCAACCACAAACCTGTTAGATACTCTGCAAGTTTGATTTCAATTACTTCTTTTAGTTTGCTAGTGGTATTATTACATGTGCAGCGCCACTTCAAGCGTACTGAGATCCTCGGAAACTATTGCAACGGTTTCTTCGCCTATGAACGCTAATGAGCCTCCATCAAGAGGTGACCAAACAGAACTGCATGACACCTCTCAAAGTGACACCTCTCTTGCAGTTCCCTCAACTCCATCATTAGACTCCGATCTCAATACTTCATCTTCTCCATCCTACTTTTCGCGGCGTGTTTCATCGAGCCCGCCTTTTTTCACACCCGGGCTTCTACCAGACTACGATATTCAAGAATTAAGCTCAAGGGCTCTTGCTTCACCATTTATTATTCGCCAAGCAGACTCCAATGCTTGCAGAAGTACCCTGTCGTCAGACATTGATATCAATGTTATACCTGCCGTTGGCACAACTCAGGGTTCATTATCTCGGGTTTCAAGTCTATCTGAATTAAGAGGAACAAACAATTCGAATAGTTCAATACCTTGCTCCCTTGGCTCCATTCCTCCTTCTTCTTTGAGCTCTCTTATTTTGAACGCCGTTCCAAGTAAGCTTCAGCATTCAAAACGCGCATCATATTCAGGATCCCATAGCAATGTGTCGAGATCTGATTCAAGTTCGACTGAAAGTTCTACTGCATCAATTCTTTCAACTCAGAATATGACTGATTCAAAAACCTTTTTTGAGTTGCAAGCACAGGCAGCCAAGGACTCAACCGCTGCAATCTCCGCTTTGCAAAGAGATGGTAGCCAAACAGCAGCAAGCAATCAAGCGCCGAGTAGATTCAACTTGGGCAGAGATTTTCCCTTGAGAACTGGCCGCTTGATTCAGCATCATCAAACCGTTCGATCTCCTTCCCTTCCCGCCAACAGTGTCAGTAGCCAGATAGAACTTCCATCGTCTGTGTCTCCTATATCACCTCGAGAATTGGACAAGCTGCTGAGCGATGCTAAGACTAAAAGTACAACTTTGGTTGTGGACGTTCGCCCATTTAATCAGTACAGCAAGCGCCGAATATCCCAGGCAGTAAACATCTGTGTTCCATCCACTCTTCTTAAGCGGCCTACTTACAGTCTGTTGCGTTTTGGAGAATGCATGATGCCCAGTCAACGTCACGTTCTAGACAATCTGTCTCAGTTCAATGCTATCATCATTTACGATCAATCAACTATTCAAGTGCCCACCAGAACTTATTCACCCATTGCATACACCCTTCTCAAATTCAGCTGCGCTGAAAACTTACAGTGTGGACTCAACTATTTGCAAGGAGGCTTCTCATCGTTTGAGGAAGGATTTCCTTCTTCCATTGATAATTCTTCAGTCGGGGTTTCTGAGGCTCAGCAGTCAGATTCTCACCACTCGAGCTCACCAGGCTACAAAAATATGCATTCTTCAAACCCTTCATACCCACATATAAACCACCCTCAAAACACGAGGCATTCATCTGATACGCCGCCCTTTAATTTTCCTCCTGTGCTAACTGGCTTTAGCTTACCTATTAATTCACTCAAAGACGGTCCTTTGAAACCGTTTGCATCTAATATCAGACCGACCTTGGAGCATTTTGACGTGGAAAAGACTTCGCCGATAGAACTTCCGCTTGATATTGCTGCGCAGGAGATCAAGAACTATTTTCCTCTCTGGCTTCAAGACGTCATCTCTAAAGAAACTGGGCCTCGCCACATAACCCGCCGATTCTATGACATTGAGCAAGCAGAAAAAGTCCGCTTGCAAAGTGCGTTTCATCGGGGATCGCGTATTGGAAACGCCGACTCACCGGTGGCTTCTTCTCCTATAAGTATGACTCCAGAAGAAACAGGTACCAAGTATTCGTTCTCAGCTGGCGTTGAGCTAGGGACCAAAAACAGATACAACAACATTTGGCCCTATGATCATACAAGAGTCAAGCTCTGTGAATTCGAAGACCACCCCACCAGCCTCTCTTCTGGTTCAGAATCATCCCAAATGCCTGCACCATCCAAGCCCTGCATTTCTTCGCAAGGTGAGAAACCCTGTGACTACTTTAATGCGAGTTACATTACAGCAAATGGAACCTCTTTGCGATATATCGCAACGCAGGCCCCACTACCAGATACGTTTGTTGATTTTTGGCAGGTTGTGTGGGACAAGCGCATTCCTGTTATTGTCATGCTGACGGCTGAAACAGAGGGAGGATCGATCAAGTGTCACAGATATTGGAATGAGGGGGTTTATGGCGCCGTGAAGCTGCTTGAGATATCATCGGAGCAGGTCGAGCTATCGCCACTCACAGGCACAGCTGTGACTGTTCGCAGGTTTTTCCTGACGACAACTGCTGCGGCCAAAGCTGGTTCCCAGCCACTGCCATCTCATACTGTGGTTCAGCTCCAGTTCACCTCATGGCCGGATCGCGGCGCATTAGTCAACCCTCAGGATTTGATTTCGCTCTGCGCTTTGAAAAACCAGTACGTTGAGACGTACAAGACCGAACAGCAATTGAAGCACCAGTCATTTTCAGAATCCGACGGCCTGTCTCCTTGGACTTTGGTCCATTGCAGTGCGGGCTGTGGCCGCACGGGCACTTTCTGCACCGTTGACTCTGTCATCAATTTGCTTGAGCAGCAGCTCAAAGCAGGTTCAGTTCAGAACTCGATTGTGCCAACCACTTCTGGTTCTTCTCCGTTTCACTCTCTGGGCCCACAGCTTCATTCTGCTGGCAAGCAGCCTAAACAGGCCCGTCCGGCCGATAAAGATTCCCCTGAGTACCATGATCTAATCTACCGCATGGTGCATAACTTCCGTCGCCAGAGATTATCCATGGTTCAGGTCTTGAGACAGTACTCGCTATGCTATGAGACAATAATTCTTTGGGTTCACAATCAATACAAGGCTCAGCAAAAGAAATTTTTGGTTCATAGTTAATCTTGTGTTGATTGTATTTTCAATCATGTTATTTATAAATTTCCCTTTTGTAATTCTTTTCATACTGTAAGACAATTCTAATTGACCAGACTTTTTCATGTAGCATTTTTGGCCTGTGATATGAAAGCTTACAACTGTATCTTCAAGGGAGCTTGAGAACTCCAGCAAGGGTATCAACCAAACCAGGATCTAATGAAGTTGCAAAGTATTTGGCATGGTCAGGTGAGAGATTCTGGACATGTTCCAGAGTCGCCGAGATATAATTCTTGAGTCTCACCGTATGAACTGGATCTCTCGCATGTAACGCGCGGCGACGATGCGTTTCTGGTGACAGAAGGGCAGCCGCGTCGGCTCCGTTCGGATCAGGATGCTGAGGAGTCGGGTATTGCGACGTTATGGAAGCTCTGATCATGGACTCATTGGGGTTGTAGTACTCTTCTGCAGAATAGTAAATTTCAGCATCCCCCGCCTCTGACTCGCTCACTTCATCTAGCAACTGGGTCCAAATGGCCATGATATCAGGAAGACTAGACATGGCTGGTTCACAACCAGTCTTGACTACAGCAGTGATGCCCAGAGCGTTCAATTTTCGTTCACGAGGATGGCCCATGTTGTCAAATCTGTTGATCCAAGCATCAATGATAGCGGTAACCACTGAATTTGGCACATTAGAACCTTCTCTTGGTTTGTAACCATCAGGAAGACCCGCCATCTCCAGAAATTGCAAGAAAGCGTCACCATTTTGCAAAGCCATTCGCGAAAAGTTGCCTAAAATCTCTACACATGTGATAGGTGAAGTGTCTTCGTGCAGAAGAACAGAAATCAATGAGGCAAATAATCCAGATTGCATAAGAGCGTCACCATATTCCTCAAATGGAGCGTTCAATGCAATCAAGTTGAGCGTAGAATTTACCCAAGAAGACGACTCAATAGTCATGTTAGGGAGATACAGAGCAAACAGCTTGAACATCTGAAGCCCAAAATTGGTGATCAAATATTTGCTATCCAATAGAACATATGACTCCAAAATTTTGATTTCAAGAGTAAGGTTCTCTGTATTGTTTTCAATGAGGTTGACCAAGAGTGGCAACAAGCTGAGTAAGTGCTCGTTGACGTTTGGCGCATTTTCAGCGAGGACTTCCCACAATGGAAGTGCGTCTTCTAATAAATAAGTGAAAAGCTCCGAGGTAGGATCCACGGATACCTGCAGCATGGGCATGGCGAGAGAGTAGCATTTTGTCGAATTCTCTCCAGTTGAAGAAATGAGGTTAGATAGAGTTTGCAATATGATGCACTTCATTTGGTAATTGTCCTCAGAAGCATCCCAGAGTGGAGGGAGAATTTGCAAAATCATATCTGTGTAAGGGGCGATTTGTCGCTCGACACGATCCACAATGACAGAGAGGACTTGTAAGACAAACTTTTTAGACTCCATCAGACTCAAATCTTTGGTCAGCAGCAAAAACATGCGTTCAAGCAGCACTGGAAGAAATGGAATGAAGTCGTTCAAATCTGTACTCCATTCATCTACTGTGTAACGCAGAGCTTGGCAAGCGTATAACTTAACAACCCTGTCATTCAGTGGATCCTGTGGATTCAAGAAATGCTCTACCAGTTTATAAATTTCAATTCGACTTGCTGCGCTGCATTTAACTGAAACCCAGTCTGCTATGATGATTGAAATCCGCCGCCTAATAATGCTGTACATGTCTGAGCCGGTTGCATAACCCTGTGGAAGAAAGCCGCGCTCGAGCATATCGTCGAAATCAATGTTATCAAATGGAGAAGCACTAGCAATGGCAAAAGCATTGTAGGCAACATCTCTAAAAAGTATATCATGGCTTTGGCTAGCGCTTTCCATGAATTCCAGCACAGTAGGTGCCACAATTGATTTGAAATTGGCAAGGAGATCAGTAAAAACTTTCTCAGCACAAGGGCGAGCTTGATACTCCCATGAATCGTTTAGCTGCTCTATGATCCACTCTTCTGGTTCAGATTTCCAAGATTCGAGATCTCTTGGCGTGAGCTTGAAATAAGAAGAAAGAAGGATAGTAACAATGCTTGTGATAACGTTAGGAGTAAAAAAGTCAGACTCCAGCAAAGCAAATGCCTTCTTTGATTCTTCTTTATCTTCGACAGAACGGTATCTAATAGTAGACACCCCATTCTTGTAGAAAAGAGAAATGACGTTTTTGACAAGCCTTAGTCCTTGCACAACAATTTTTTCCCAGAACTCCGTAGATTCTTCATCTTGATCTTCACCGCCAACATTTTGCATTAGAGAGGCTTTACTTTCAAAGATAGTTAGGTAGCTTCGAATTAACTGTAGCGATTCTGACATCAACACAAATGCAACAGGTTGACGTTCAAAAATATGCGCGTAGATTTTGCCGAGACCACGAATATGCTTTGCAATAAGCTCAGCGGGTTGACTATCATAAATGGAAGCAAATCCAATAAAGTGTTCAACTGAACTATTGAAGAAAGATGACGCTTCTGGATACCTATTGCAGTTTGAATAGCCTTCAGCAATCAACTTTCCAGTTACTTTTAACGTCTTATACCCAACTTCCATAGTTGCAAGATCAAAAGACTGCATCCACTGTTGAGTAAGTTGTAGGTAGAGCTCGCTGGTGACCTTGACAAGTTCTGGAGCTGCAGCCTGAAATCCCGCCCGTCCAGCACCAAATCGCGTGACTGATAGAATCTTTACCGATTGATTTAAAATTCCAAGCAAGTTGTTGAGCTGTACTAGGTCATTGGTAGTTTTTGCGGCGTGGATCAAGCCAACGAGATCACTAAAATGAGTCGGCCAATCTTTAGGAAAATCGAACTTTGCAATTTTGGCAATTATCAATGCATTCTGTGTATTGAGCTGTTTGTTGCCTTCTTTCGCCAAATCAAAGAGGCGTGACCTTATGATATCTTTTTCCTCTTGCTTGATTCCACTGGATGAATGTATTAGCACGCGTGCATACCCAAAACTCATGAAAGGATATGAAACTTACTTATTTGCTGAACGCCTCCAGTACTTCATGAGCCCATTTTTCAAGTAGATAGCTGCAATCCATCGCACTGGCATTGCCAGTGAGGAGTCCAGATAGATAGTCTATCAAACATAGGGTTAGTTATAGTTCTGTTCCTTACTTGTAACATTTCAATTGCATTAAACAAACCTGAAGATGCTCATGGAATTGTGGAACTATTTCCCATGCTTTAAGCTGATCTTCACCAAGTTTTCTTTCTGTAGCATCGACTTGTGAACTGGCAGCTTCAAGGGCCTGGAATACCCCTTCAAGCGTCATTTGTACTTTACTCATTTCTTTTGAAGAACTAGAAAGTGAAAATCAAATTGAAAATGAATAAGAACTAGCTACAACTAGAGAGTAGACTTGTTCAGAAGAAGAATGAAGAAGAACAAAGCGTAACGTCTCCGTAGTTGAAGATCAAACATGATCTTGTTCACTTTGGCGAGAGGTAAAAAAACCTGATCTAGGGTTCGGGCAACCAATGGGCATGAACACTGTGTTTGTGATACTCCCACGTTCGAATAAAGAAATGCTCTGTAGGCTTAAGATCTCAAGCAACTTATACTTTGTACCTGGCAGTTAAAGGGTAGAATGTGATGCGAAAGTCTGGCATAAAGATCTTTTAGATATCTCTACACGTTGCAAGCAGCTTGAGATATATATCTCTACTATTTCTCTCCAAATCTACAACCCGTTGTTGACCACAACAACACAATCAAATAAAAACAAAATAAACATAAAGATAGATAGACCCAATGCTAGATAACATAAGTAGTTTTCTCTGTATGTCTTTTAGATCAAAGATCCGCTAGACTGAGTTACAGGCTTAGAAGCAGTTGGAGTGGTTGCAGTCTTTGTGCTGGATTTCTTGGAAGTAGTCCAGAGCGATCCAAAAGCATCGTTGCTTGCAGCAGCCTTCTTAGCTGCAGTACCACTACCAACTGTAGCAGCACTTCCGCTGAGAGTAGTTGAGGAGTCCAAAGAAATTGGCGCTCCAAATGAGTTGATGGGCCTGGAAACTCCGTTGCCGAAGGAAAGAAGGTTGTTGTTGGTGGTGGTAGTGCTGGCTGGAGCAGAAGTGAACGATGAAGCAGGTGCATTGGAAAAGAGATCGAACAGGTTGTCGGACTGACTGGCAGGTAGTGGCTTAGAGGTATTAGGAGGAGGAACTGCAGACTGGGAAGCACTTGCTGCAGGGGCAGCACTTTGGAAATCATCAAAGTCGTCATCATCGTCAACAGCGGCAGGAGCACTGGTGGCAGGAGCAGCAGAACTGGTGACAGGGGCATCGTCATCAAAAGAGAAGAGATCCACCTGAGGTGCTGGCTTAGGGGCAGTAGTCGCAGTAGTACGCTTGGTAGTGCCAGAAGGACCGGTAGGTGCAACATGGTACTCCTCAAAATCTTCATCCTCTACAGCCTGAGACCGGCTACTACGAGAATAACCAGGACCTTCATATTCACTGCCACCAAAACCACCGCCATCGCCATAGACACCACCAGAGTAAGCACCGTATTGAGATGAGCCGGACTCACTGCCGAATCCACCATACTTCTTGCCAGACCCGCCAAAGCCTCCGGATGAAGATCCAATTCCAGAGTACTTGGTCTTGTTTGACTTGGAAGCCTTGCGCTCGGCGCGGATTTTGTTGACATCGTTCAAAAGAATCAAGAGTTCGTTGGCTCTGTTTCGCACGTTGATGCCCTGATCTTTGCCCTCACGGTTGGTGTAGTGAAAGTTCTTGAGCATTTCAATGACGGAAATGTGCGATCGAGCGTAGTCGACAACTCTTTCTGAACCATTCTTGACGAGAAACTCAAGAAGCTGCAAACTCTTGTAGATTTGTCGCCATTCCTCGGCACCCTTTTCAATGAATCTCTTGGAGAAAAATTAATAAACCATTTCGTAGCATCATGATCTAAAATCTTACCTTATAAATCATGGGCATGATTTCGTGGAATTGAGAGCTGTGGTTGTTAGACTTGATTGTACTGATGAGGTCACAAAAAACATACTATGAATGGGTGCCCTCTGCAATTTCCTACAGTCAGTTAGCAAAATAGCCCAGGAACACACGAGAATACACACATTCATGAGAGTGCTGGAAGCTCCCCAGGGCTCGTTATTGGTAGCCTCTCGGACCTAATACTGATTAGTAGAGAGCAAGCCACAGAACTGTGGACTTACCTTGGCCTCCATCTCAGTGAAGTTCAGGACAGCTGTGTGAAAGATTAGCAAAAGAAAAAAAAAAAAAAAAAAAACAGCAACTATGTAGCAATAGGCACGTACCATTCTGTGCTTTACGGACGTAGGCCTTGACGTCGTAAAGTGAAATATTTGCCAGTGTGTCTTTAAGACTATCCATTGTTTCTATAATCTAAAGTGTGGATACAGAGTCCTCTGTGACGGTGCCTAAAAATAAATATAGGAAGAAAAAACGGCTGTCAAAGTAAAAAAGAATACAACGACTTCTTGTCCTTGATCTGATCAACTTGATCAACAAGCAATGTGTTTAATTAGAATGTGTGGAGGATTGAAATTACGGAGGTAAAGGGTGAAGCCGAAATAGCCAGTTGTTTACTTGGGTGACCTAACCCATCTACGCAGGACACTGAGACATGTTAAACTGATAAAGACCGCCAACAAGGCAGAACCCGGCACATCCTGGCCCAACCGAGTGGGACAATTCCGAAGTGAACAAACCCATGTAATACATTCGTATATATATACACACACCGGCGCTTCACAAATCTGTGGAGCTACACTTTCAAGGCTTCAACGCCAGCCTCCAACTCTTCATCATCGTCATCAACTTTGCTCAGACCACGCTCAAACATTTGACGGCCCGTCAGCTTGGGCTGACCCTTTGCGTCGTAGATGGTATGCACATTGTCCTTTTCATCCAGCTTAAACTCCACTCTAAACTTGGCCCGCCATTCCTTGAACGTCTCTGCGTTGACTGGTGTTCCAATAAACTTCTTTTGCTCCTCTGCTTCTTGCCGTAAAATCTCTTTTTCGCGCTCTTTTTCAGCTTCTTCTAGCTTGCCTTGGACCACAGCCTCGGCTTCGTCTTTCAGCATGGAGGCGAGTGTGAAAACTGAAGCCATGCCAATGTTTTCTTCAGCAGCTTCCTCTAGGAGCTTTTTCAATGCAATGCAGTCTTGGTTGTTCAACTCTAGTAAAGCAGGGGCTACACCTGGGATAGCCAGAGCTGGGTCGTTTTCGTCCTCATCCTCGTCCTCGTCCTCTTCCTCTTCTTCTTCCTCGTCGTCATCATCATCACCGTCGCGCACCCACTTCCCGCCTACCTCCACATCAATTAATGGGATGACCTCTGGATACTCTGCTGGGTATTCAATGTGTAAATCAATGTACTGCTTCGGCGTAGTGTCGAGCTTCAAATGTAGCGTAAATTCGGTTGAGCTGATTTCTGTAGAGCCATGTTAGCCTTGGAGAGTCATTGTTTGATCTGGGTTTCAACACTTACGCTCCAATTCATCCGGGTAGATGGACTCTAAGACCTCTATTTCCTGAGCTTGCTCTTCCAAAGGATCCATTGTTTCCAGTTGGGTTAACGCCTGTTTGACCTACTTGGAGATGGCAATATTTTTTTTTTTTTTTTTTTTTTGCTTTTTTGCTTTTTTGCTTTTTTGGTGGTGATTTGAGATTTTACTCCATCAAATTTGACATGATTTTTTCTTTTATTTGAATTTCACCTTGTGGCTTGGGTTCAGGGTAACTTTTTTCCCATCTTGAATTTTATTTTTTTTTATGCCATGCGAGGGACTTTTTGGAGAAAGAGCTCATATGTCCGCCTTTCGCCGTGACATTGCCAACTTGCGAATCTCGCGAATAAGGAGGTTAGCTCGACGAGAGGCAGGAGCCGGTGGATTAATTCATATATAAAGAAAGAGTCTCTTTTCTTTCTTTTTTCTGTTTTACTTTCCTGCTGCTCTTGTTTTCTACACCAGTCTTGACTATAATATTCCTGTCCAGTCGCTCTGTTTCATCAGCTTTCACCGTCAATTTTTGCTGTCCCCAGACATGACACTACTCGCTGACAATGATCGAGAAAGAAAGATAAACGATGCTCTGGCGGCTTACAGAAGTGGCGACTCTAGTATACGCAATCTGGCGTTGAAGTACGCTCTGCCCAGGTCGACATTGAGGGACAGGATCAAGCGGGCCAAGATATCCAAAGAGACCCTGTCGCCTCAAGCAAAGAGGGCCGCTATGTTGAAGGAACGCTCAAAGGTTATTAGCGACAAGCAGACGAAAGACTCCAGGCTACGCGAAAGAGAGACAGTTATTCAGGAAGCGCTCAGGTTTTACAACACTGACATTGGAGGAAAGGAAGGACTACGATCCGTGGCTGCGAAATTTGGGATTCCCAGGTCAACACTACGAGGACGAATTTTGGGATCTATCAGTTCAAAGCACCGGGTTCAAAAGGGTCAGAAGTTGACACTGGCCGAGGAGGATGTTATTGTTTCTTGCGTCATGGATCTGTGCAAGGCTGGTGAGGAAGTTACTTCCTCTCGAGTGCGAAATATGGCCAACGTGTTGCAGCAGTACAGACTGTCTGCTCCTGGTATGACGGAGTCCGACAGTTCTACAAAGGGCAAACCAAAAAGCATTGACCCAGAGACTGGCAAGGTTAATCAGGTGTGCCTGGGGTGGGTGCGTGGATTTTTGGGACGACATTCGCAGCTGATTGACGCCAAAGGACGAATACTAGATGCGGAAAAAACCAAGAAGCTTACTCGCGAGATGTTTGACGACTGGTTCAGTCGGGTTAAGCAAACCATCATCGACCAGGGCATATCTGCAGACAATGTTTACAATTTCGACTCTACCTCCATTCGGATATCGCAGCTGATTACAGACGGACAGCGACAAATTGTTTCGTCCAACTCACTTCCACATGAGTTTGTGACGTCACCGCAACCGGAGTCGTTTGGCGTGCTGGAATGTTGCTCTGGTAGTGGCAAGGCAATGGAGCCTTTTCTTGTATTTCGAAATGGGTCGTCCTACTTTGATAGTTCGACTCTAGACAGTTTGAGGGCCATTCCAGAGATCTCTAATTGGTCATTTAACCACTCGTGTGATGGGTCAATAAATGAGGAGGTGCTTCTGAATTGGTTTTCAAACTGGTTTGACCGAGTTTCGTCCCAAAACATGGAAAATCCCTCACAACGACGAGTGCTCATTGGCGACTTTAGTACCGCACAGCGATCCAAACTGTTCCAGGAAGCGTGCCAATCTCGAAACGTGGAGTTTATCTCATTGCCTGACGATACGGCCCATGAACTCCAACCCCTGGATATTGCGGTTTTTGCCAAAGTCAAAAGAAACTTTTGCATGAAGGTTGAGGCTTTTTTCAAAACGGCTGACGAGCTTGACAATCACAAGCTCAGAGATATTCCTGCAACGGACCTGATTTCCTGCTTCTACCACGCTCGCCGCCACTGCGTTGCCAAGCACAACATTCAAAAGGCATTCAAACTAGCTGGTCTTCAGCCGTTCGATCCTGCCATTGTTCTTGATCGTGTGTGGGACCCCACCTCTTCAGTTAACTTGCCTTACGACTCTATTATAGTTGAAAACCCTGCTCCGCCTCTTCCTGCTGCCTGTATTTCTTCTGGTTTCTCTAGCTCGGAAAGTGACGAAGAGAGAAACTACACCTATCCTTCTCATCGCCACAACTCATTGGTCCATCTGCTCAACACCCCGGTGCACCCAAATGGTGTGGCCGATCTTTTGAACTCCGACATTGCTCAGACACGAGCTGGCTCATCCCTGGACATTGCCAATGAAGATTCCAGCGGAAGCAGCCCCCCTGCCGCAACGGGGTCGACATCATACTCTAACATGGAAAGCTCAGGCTATCGCAACATTGCTATTTCAGCCCTGATCGTTTCGCCTCCCCAGTCGTCCTCTGAACCGCAAAGCTCTCCTACAACGCTGCCTGTTTTGAAAGAACTGCATCACGATCATTTCCAGACATCAAACAGTGCCTACACCAATAGCAGCGCCCGGCCAGTCATCCAAAACGATCCTTTGCCATCTCTTCCCGACTTTTTGGCTACAACTCCTAGGGCTCCCATTCCACTACAGGCTTTTGTCGAGATTGCGCCACTCCAGTCGCATGGCCTTCTTCACCCCTTGCAGACGTCCCAAGTTGTCCCCTTGCCTTCTTTTTGCTCGTCCATCATCAAAGGCGGTTCGCTCCACACACCGCCCAAGGAACAACACTTTCCTGCGCTAATAGCTCCGCCAGTAGCTTACAGCGAGCAGTCTCTGCCCCTGATTGCATCTCAGACTCCTGCCTCTGTTGTTCCTGCTGCAAAAACTTCGTCTCTAGACTACATTTGCAACCGAGACACCCCTGGACCATCATAATCCCCCGGTAGTCCATATGAATTACAATGATTACGAATAAATGAGCGATTTAAAAGTTATATATATATATATATATATATAGTGTTATGCTTGAAATAAGTTTTATTGCATACATCTCTATATGTGGTATCATAAAAATATGGTTGAGGTACTTATTTATATGAGCGAGATTTGCCATTGGAGGAAATCCAGATCAAGGTCCTGTTTGTGGAGTAGTAAACCGCGGGGGTGGGGATGGGATGGCGCAGTCTAGCTTTTATGGAGGCGGGTGTGGCTGATATCACAGTGGTAAATTTTACCACACAAAGGCTGACTTTGGTTTTTTACTGTTTTGGGACTCTATGCGCGGCTCATTTGAAAATACTCAAATAGGAAGTTTTGGTGGGTCGTGACCCACCATTGAATTTGTATTTTTCCTGCCACTTTTTTCTCTTCTATTACTTTTCCCACTTTGCCATACTTGATTTATTTATTACTTTCCATTCACGACGCGCATTTTCATCAACAACAGTTGAACTTCACCATGATTTCGAGCCAGTACCTGCCTACAACGCCCATCAACGCGGTCTACGTCAAGCGCAAACGCACCGCCGATGACGAGTTCTGTAAGTAGCAGCAGTTCACGTGAACCTCCTCCTCTTTTCTCAGACCATGTTTGCTAACCCAGCCAAAATGTAGGCTTTGACACGCGTCAGCGCAAAGTTTCACGAACGCTAGCGAGCGCGCCGCGCCAGGCGCCAGTGCCATTAGCACCACCACCACCACCGATGATTCAAAGGCAATACAAGCCGGGGCCGGCCCCCGGGAGCTGCGACATTTGCATGACGGGCACGGACCCGGATCCGTTGCCCGCCGCCGCCCCGGTGGTGCTGGATATTGCGGAGGAACCCGACACCGAGATCGAGGACTATTTATACGACTACTACTACCGCAAGGTCATCTACAGCCGCGAAAGCTCGACGGCAGAAGGCATCCAGGCGCACTAGTCGGCTGGCTGGGCTGGGCGGCAATGTGGTCAAAGGGTCGCTGTGCAGTGGAGCCCTGCGAGAGGACCCTGAACAAGACACGCGCGCACACACAAAAGAAAAATAAACCCTGAAAAAGCTTTCACGCTTTGCAAAATACATTGTATATTCATTCATAGGTACTGACAAGAACAACGGCAGACACAAGCTGGAGAAACAAAAGAATAGTAAGAATAAAATAAACAAGAGCAACCCAGTGCCCTTTTTTTTTTTTTGGGGGGGGGAGGGATATGTAAGTGAGAAATGCCATGAGTGAGTGGTGCTTTGGGGAACAGGTGCGGCAGACCTACTTCTTGGTAGGGCCGCGCAGCAGAAAGCTCACGGGCGTATACTCGGTAGGCAGCTCAGCATCGCTGACCTGGTGCCCTGGGGCGCGCAGGATGCCCGAATTTTGTCTTGACACGGCGGGCGTGCTTTCTGTGGGCCGCAGGGCAGGAGAGCTCTCAGCGCTGGAGGCGTTCGACGACGCAGCGGGCTTTGACGTAGAAGACTGAGATGGAATAAAGGCCATTTTGAACGATTTAAACAAATGTCGTCGATGGTGTAAAAGGTACAAGAGAAGAAATAAAAAAAGTTGTTTGGACAAGAAAAACTTTGGTAGTGAAAAATTCTTTAATTTATACTTAAATGACGAGGACAAATTCCCACATGCGCAAAGTATACGCCCAAAGAGTCACCCATCAAAGACTCATCATCTCAAAGGCCACCACGACACCTCAAAGGGGGCGGGCGTTTCACGACGACTACACAAAATGAGAGGTCTGCCACGACACACCCTACTCAACCTCTACGTACGTGCGCGGGAACAGCCCTAGCCGTCCGTCTGCAGTCTGCCCGAACCACCACTCCGTGTCCGTCTCGTCGCCATGGTCCAGCACCTTGACCCGGTCGCCCACCCTGAACGCCACATCGCCTGGTTCCGTGCCTGGGAACGTGTACACCGCCACTGCGTGCTCGTTCTCGCCCGCGGGGATGCGCTGGGGTCCGTGCGGGTGGCCCTGCCCGCGGGTGCTGGCTGCAGTGCTGCCGTTCGCGCTGCCCGTACTGCGCCGTCGCAGCACCTGCTCCTGCCGCCTAAGCGTGCTGCTGATGAAGTCTCCACTCGTGCGGCGTGGCTCTTCAGAGTCGCTGGGCGCGTCGTCTTCTGAGTCACGGTAGTAGTCGGCGCTGGACGGCGGTGTCAGCGTGCGGGCAGCTGTAGACATGGACGCTCTCACACGAGTGCGCAGCACTTCAGTGTCAGCTGGCGGGCCCGGGAACACACTGGTTACGGGCGAGCGGCCCACAGTAGTTGGCGACGCAGGGATGACGCTGCGCTGGGCCAGCGACTGGTTCAAGGACACGCTGCGCGACATGGGCGTTGCTGAAAAGCCGCCTGACCCCACGACGGGCGAGCGCACCGTCGGCGTCATGGCTGGCGACGCCAACGACGGCGAGGCTGGAGCAGACGACCGCGCAATGTGTGCCAGCAAATCTGCCTCGGTTTGGAAGAACCCCTGCGGCGACGAAAACTTGATGACGGTGGCAGATGATGGTTTGCCTACTGCCTTGTGAGCAAGCTCGCTGGTTTTGTCCGCCGACTTGTGCGCAAGTTTTTCAACCGCATTTTGCCGGCTCTCCTGGGGGTGCAGGGGTTTTGATATCGTCTTGCCCTCTCTGAGAATCTTGATCCCTTGCTCAGCTCTGGGCTGGATTGTCAGAAACCGGTCTTCCCAGTTTTCCACCACGTCGGTGTACGTTGCCGCTTGCCACTCGCTGTCGACCTTGCCAATGTTCGCCAGAGTCAGTCCACCCGTCAGTCCTTGTGTCTGCGAGTACTTGAACAGTATTTGATTCCATACTTTGTAAACCTTGAGCTGATTCAGGTACAACTGTGACGTAAGCGGGTTTAAAAAGCTCGACATAGCTGTCAGCACAAACGGGACCGTAGACTTGACCCGCTCATCGAGAGCATGAAACACCTCAGTGGCGGCCTCCAGCTGCGACTCGGCCACGGTCAAGGCCTGCTGGTCCTTTTCGCTGGCGTCGCTCTTTTTGAACATCTTCTCCACGTTGTTAGAGGCGCGGTCAAAATCCATTTTTTTGCGCTCGCGCTTCTTGAGAATCTTCTGCACAGAGTCAATGCACTCCTTGGCACCCTTACACTTGGCAATGAACGGACCCTCAAACTCCTCGAGCATGGGCACCAGCGTCGCCTCCACCTCCTGGATAACGGCCAGGTATCCCTGGATGGCCCTCATCTGGCTCTCTGGCGTCTCCTGAGTCAAGCTGTACACGTTATCCTCTACAATCGGGTTATACAGCTCTGCGAACCGCTGGCCCATGGCCACCTGGGTCTCGCAAATGTCCTTCCAGGTGGCCTTGAACCGCTTGGTCTCGGATATGAGCAAGTCGAGCGCCGTCTCCGCTGTGTTGAAGTCCTTGGTCCACTCAATGATGATTCGGTCCTCGATAGACTTGGAACCCGCGAACCGGTGCGGGGCCCGCACAATTGCTTTCTTTGCGCCCTTAAGCATCGTCGTTGGTGTGGTGAGGTGGAAGAAACAATCTTTGAGATTGCAATTCAGATAGGAAAAATAAAAAATCAAAAAAAAAAAAAAAATCCTCGTACCACCTGAGCCACCACCACATCTTGCCTCAACATTGCGGAACACCGGGCCGACTCAACAGCTAAGCTCGCCGTGCCGTTCCAGCTGTCTTATATCTCAGTTAAGCATCAGGTCAGTTGCAAGGACGCCCCTATCCTGCCGGTAGAGGTTGTATCGCAGTTCTCTTAACTCCCCCCGATCATTCCACTCATATGTCATCGGGCCGGCCGGGCGTTTATTCCCATTACAGTAGATTACACTAGTGAACTTCGGTGTCTTTTCCGAGTTTATGGCTGCCGCATGGGTTGTTATCTAGCTAATAGGGAGCACGCTCATACCCGGTGCAACAGCAGGACTGTGAGCGCTCATGGACGGTAGCAACGGCCTCAGCGATGACGATATGTTGGCCTGGGCGCCGAAGTAGTATGAGGTTGCCAATCATCTCATTTTACGATTGCTATCCCAGTTCGGAGTGTGTAGTCGCCCCTGAGCTTTAGGGTTGCTGTCCTCGATGGCTTGAAACTGTAGAAGCGCAAGAGCATTCCCGCGACAAGCGGGCTAGGCAGCAGGCAGTAGGATTGCCTTGTAGATATAAAGGTAAAAGTTAAAAGATAAAGATTCATTATACAGCTCATTCAGTCATTACATGGTGGGGGCGCCCTCACTTCATTGAAGAAGTACTGGAAGAAGACCCCCGTGTCGCGGCCAGGTTATCCATGCCCGCGACCAGCAGCTCGCAGCGCATCTGGCCGTCAAGCACGTGCTCGTCGAGCCACTCGCTTGCTGTGAACCGGCGTCCGCATGCGCACGTCCCTGTATGTGCCAGTTTGCTGCGCAGGTTGCGAAAGCTTCGCACGCGCTTCTGGTCGTCAAAGGTGAAGTGGGCATGCAGCAGGTGCTTCTTGAAGTCGTAGGGCCGGTTGAACTGGCCGCGCTTGTGTGGGCAGCGGTCACGTGGGTAAGGGCAAGTGAAGCGGGCAACCTCCTGGTGCGTGCGCAGGTGCCGCGGCAGATCGCGGCGAAAGAACTTGCCGCAGATCTGGCACTGGTACTTCTTCTCCATGGTTTGGGACGAGTCGCTTCCCCCGGCGGTAGAGGAATGGGCCGAGGGATCGCTGGAAAGGGCCATGTCGAGCTGGTATGGCGAGGAGACGAACGGGTTGAGGGGCACAGGCGAGGACGACTCGTCGGACTCGCTGAGGTGGTACCCGTCGTCCTCCTGCCCTGAGCAGAATGAATGTTCGCTAGTAGAAGCAGGGCCGAGGGGCTGGTGCTGATCAGAGTACCATTCTTGCGAGGAGGGCACCGAAGAGTACACTGGAATAACTGAATCTGACTGTCTGCGGTGACTGTGGTGGTGCTGGTGCGAGTGGGAGGGGTGTGAATGATGGTGGGGGGTACTGGAGGGGGTGGAAGACGATGAGGACGATGCCACGAGACCGGGGGATTGCTCATAGAGCATGTTCGGAGTGGAGTCATATTGATTGTTATGAATCCAAGCGGCTGTAAATTGCTGGTTTGGCTCGTATGCAAAGTCGAAAGAGGACTTGACGCCGAAGGGGGACTCGCTCTCGCCGATGGGCGAGGGGCCAGTAATAGGGGACTCCAGTGGCATCATTTGCCAGTTTACAGAGCCTAGAGTGGAAGACACATCGACAGCGGGCATCGAGGTGGTCACTGGCGACGAGACCGGAAGGGCGGCAGCCTTATATCCGGCGACGTACTCTGAGTTGGCAGCATACAGCGCGGCCGGGTCGTTGTTATAGAGCATGCCATGCGAGGCAGGCGATGCCTGACCCGGAACTTGAGGAAATTGTGGAACCATGGGGAAGTCGCGTGGGCTTGCATGTTGGTGCTCATACATCATGTTCTGGTTGACGTAGTACATCTGGGGCATGTGATTAACTGCAAACATTGGTTGGGTGGGGCGGTTGGTAGTAGAGGGTTGACGGGACGGGGCGCTTGCGGTGCGCTGTTGGTGCTGATAAGATGGGTGCGATAAAGCTTTAGTGGTTGGCAATTGAGGAGTTTGCGAGTTGTTTGGCGGACCAGGCATGGAAGGGTATATCGAGGCAGGTGTGGGAGAGTCAGAGTAAAGAGCAGCGAGTCATATAGAAGGCAACTGTATCAAGAGAGGATCTGTTTTGTTGAAGTATAGAAAGAAAGAAGAACATAGAAAGGAAGGGAAGTTTGAAAAGAACAAGATCGAGATGGAGATTCTCCAGGATATATATATATGTTTTCACAAACGAGATATTTCAAAGGATGGAAACAAAGAAGGGCTTAGGCTGGGCAAGAAAAAGCAAAGTTATAAAGTTTATTTCAAAAACCCTATTTAGGCAGCCCATGGAAGAACCTTATTGGCAGTGGAAGCTTCTTTTCTTCTATTTTTAGTGTTCCATTTTTAGTCTTCCATGCAGAGAGCGCTACTATGCACGATCTATGCACCAAGCCCCGTTGTAATTTAATAGGGTCCACTCGGGATCTGAAAGAGTGCCCGCGCTGGCCGCGCTAAGCCATTGATACGAGCCAGCGCCGTCGGCGGGTTAGGTGAAAACTGTGATAACGGCCACATTTTGAGGGGTGTTGGAGGTGGGTCTTCTCATACATTAGCAAGTATGTAGAGTCTTGGACGGTGTATTTTAAAGGGACTAGCAAGTATGTAGAGTCTTGGACGGTGTATTTTAAAGGGACTAGGAAAGAAATTAAAGTAAAGAGAGCAAATGAAAAACAGATAACCAGAATTAAACTAATTTAGCTGGAATCTACAAATTGCTGACGTCGATCCAGAGCTTAAATCCAAGCTAAGATCCAAACTGGGGCCAGGATGTCGATATGAACTTTGAAATTTCCTAAAAAACAATCCTATTGTTTCCAATTACAGTTTATCGGCTATTTCTGGTATGATTTTTAACTTTCTCGTTACTTTTTTTTTCTACCCCTGGAAGCTTGGTATGGGTTTTGACAGTTTTGGTGCACCGTTTCTGGCTGTTGTTAAAAATAACTCCATCTCCTCCCAGCAGTGGCAGTGTTCACGATTATAGCGCAATGTCAATTGCAAGATTAAATTTCATTAATTTCCATGTGATTTCCTATTTCGGCCGACATGGAACGCTTATCTAATAAAACTGTACCCAATCGAGAAATAACGTGTGTTCGTGGCTTATTCCATACATAACCGTTATCAATTAAAGTTGTTCCATTTCAAAATTAAGCATTTAAGGTTTAGCAAGGCAGTGTATTTTTAGAACACTCTCCTGCACTTCAATTTTAGAATGTGACTTTGCAGTTGGCTTTGCGCTGGGCTTTGAGTTTTAATTTGCAGTTTCCAGATCTTAATCTGGACACGATTCGCGACTAGTGGTTATTCGGTGTTTGAACCCTCTTTGAAGCATCTGAGCACCAAAGAAGCAAAGAAAAATAGAATCTTCCACGTGATTTGAGTGTACATTTCAGACTGAATAGAAATGAGCACGAAAAAAGCTAAAAATAGATTAATTAGGTAAACATGACGTAATTTTGCTTATAAATGATGAGTCAGTAATTTCTAATCATTTGTCAGCTGCTTTGACATGTGCACAAATTGTGTTGTTGTATACGGGCCATAAACAGCAGACATATATATATATATATATATATATATATGGCAACATTAAATTTGAGTTGCTGTATACTACTGTGCATCCCAAAATGTATAAAAGTAAACAACAACACACATGTGCATGCATACATAGCGCTGGCAAGTGGTATTTCCATGACAACCAGCCCCTGCCCACCATAAAATGTATATCCAAACCTTATAACAACCCCAACCCATTCATTCTCCAAACTCAACATTGTTTCCATGCCAACTATTACCCAATAAGGCAACTGTCCATCCTGATTGGGACTAATCCTAGTATGGGCGGCTTTCGATGTGAAACCCTTATCCCACCCAATTCATTACACGCCTGTAGTTATGGTTTCAGTTCAGTTTTTTTTAACTCGTCGCTTGGGAACCTTCCACAGACTCAAAAAAAACTCTCTTTTTCACCATCAACCACCTTCACTATCATCTTTATACTCAATGGCGGGAAAACCAATCTTTACATCGCTCTCCATGGTCCTGCAAGCAGGGTGAGTACTATAGAACCTTGTAATGACACTAGTAGCTAACTAGGTAGCGCCGTGGTGCTGCTCTTCTTCATTCTCCTGGCGGGCGTGCGTGATGCAACGCCGCTCAACCAGGTCTACTTCTTTGAGTTCGACACCAAGCAGATCTCTGACTCTCTACCGAGCCCCGTCAGATGGACCCTGTTCAATTACTGTGCGGTCTCGGACTCCGGCAAGAACACAAACTGCTCGTCTACGCACCCTGGACTGGCGTTTGAGCCCCAGAATGTCTTTGGAACTACTCAGGGCATTCCGGACGACCTCATCAACAACAGAGACACTTACTACTTCCTCACCAAGATCTCCTTTGCGTTCTACCTTATTTTTGTGACATTCACAACCTTCTCACTGCTGGTGTCCTTTTTGGCCTGCTTCTCGAGACTCGGGGGTGCCACCGCCGCCTTTTTCAACTTTTTGGCCCTGCTGTTCGGTGCGGCCGCCTCAGCCATGATTACGGCAGCCTACATCATGGCCAGAAATGCGTTTACAGATAACAACATTCACTCAACGATTGGTATCAAGGCCTTTGCCTTTACCTGGGCTGCTGTCGCGGCGTCGCTGTTGTCTTTCCTGCTCCTGTGTTGCACCTGCGCGTTTGGCCGTAAAGCCAGCGACGATGGCATGGGTGGCGGTAGCAGCAATCTTAAGCGCGAGTCGTCCTTCGAACGGGCCTTTGACCACGACAAGCCCAAAGGCCGCGGGTTCTTCAATGTGAGTCGCAGAGAAGAGCCTCCTGAAACGTTCTTTGCAACCACCCAGACCCCGGCTATCACGCTTGCCCACCCAGAACGCGCATAACTTTAATACCTTTTTCTACTTTTGCCTTCTTATGCTTATTACTTCTTCGTCTTGTTTACAGACCAAAATTCTTTTTTCTATTTATTTCAGATATCTAATTTATAATTTCTCAGAAATGGTGGACAATTCTGTATAGAGTTTTGTGTTAGAGTTGAGTTCAGGAACACGCTAATGAGAGAGCTAATGAGTTAGTGACCTTAATTAGCGAAGAAGAAGGCCAGGTCTATAGTATACTTTCTAGTGTTGACTGTAAATATAGTGTCGACTCACTATACTAGTAGAAGCTAAACATCTTAAACATCTGATAGGAAAGTAGTATAATATAGAAGACTGATATGCTTCACCGCGAAAGAGATAAACTCAGCCCCTGATTCACATTGAGCTATGACCTCAAGAAAAAAAAACCATTTGTCTCAATTTTAAGCTACAAAAAGGATTGGACCCTGAAGTAAGGATTTGTCTCAGATCAGTCGTGCACCATTTCCTTCCAGCAAGAGTATGACAGCAATAAACGGCTAGACCAGCATGAAAAAAAAGAGCGATCATTAAATGAAAGAATAAAAATAAAAAAAAAGCTATATGAATGCTAATGACAACTGATAATTTTTTTTTTTGTTTAAAATCATTCATTTCTTGGTTCTTGTGGTTTCTTGACCTGGGCAGTTAATGATGATGCCTGGAGGTAATAAATAATCAGCATTCATGCTTTATAAAGTGATTTATGAATTATTAATGAAAGAGATATGATAATGATTTGTAAATGACAAGTAGCTGAGTGCATTGTTAGTGTACCACGGTATGCCCCTACGTGAGAAGATACAATCTGGAAAAGAAGATTTTAAAATCGGGAAGTTGAAGCTCGCATTTCGTTTTTACTTTTTTATTTATTAAAAAATTTGACAATAGAATTTGATTGGGATAGGTTTTAAGTACACCCTTGGTGGAAGAGGCTTGATTGATGATTACATTTAGAGCAAGGTTTGGTTCTTCTTGATAGTAAGATTCAAGTTAGTCTAAAGAGCTAATGCTAGTTCATTTTGGCATTGATTTCACATTCAAAATGACTCAAGAAAAACTTGAACATCTGTACTTCTTTAATGGTTTGAAAAGACACATTTTAGTCTGTTGCAACTTGATGAACAGTCAAGGAAAGATGAATCTTCTCTTGTTCATCTGGTGATAAGCTCCTGATTCGACCCCAAATACTCAGCATCCTGCTCTTCCAAGCATTCAAAAAAATAATAATCTAAAAGCTCCAAAATCAACAGCTTAAAATTGTGTCCACTGCCATTCAAGTATATGATTGAATTTTAGACATGTCCAGGGTTTTTGTGAGCAGCGTTGTTTTCAACATGCTTGGACATGACCTACAGCCAGAAGAACGATGACCAAACTATGAACCAAATTGATTTCCATAATTCCTGGAATTAAATATTTGCAAAGGCAAAGTTAAAATTGATGGTAATTCCATATTGATTTCTACTTGAATCGCAGCAGCGTCTGCTAAATGAGTAGGAAAACAAATACTCAGCCAGCTACTCGCAGCCGGGTCCAGAATGAAGAAAAACATTCACGACAAAAAAACTAATCTCTATTAAAGAAAGGATGACTTGAATGAACTCTTGGCATATATAAATATATATTTTTCCATTTTTTTGGAGTGTGCATTCTGCTCTCTAAATCATAGAGTTATCTCAAATAGGATTACAATTGGGCTCGCTTTGAAGGTCACAGGCTCTGAAATAAATGCGCTAGAGGCAAATCAAAGACTTATCTTACTTAACAGCAAAATTAGACGACCTGACCTGATTGAATTGTATCGTCAAAATTATTCTAGTTCACGCTTTTTTTGGTACAAACTTTAGCTACAAGAAATCTCTTTACAAATACCAGCTTCGGATAGTTACAAAAGCAAAGAACAAAACGCATCATTTACTGATCAGGAGCATTTACCAACAAATTACAAGCGTTTTAGTTTATGAATTTTTACGCACTATTTATCATTCTCAGTAAAAATCTTGATTTCAAAAGTACATAAATCTGGGAAGCTCACAAATGTTTGCCCTAGTTTGCTGGTGCTATTGACAAGTAATAATGGTAGATTGGCTTTCCTCTTTGCACGGATCAAGTCTATGAAAAATCTGGCGTCGTCTGCTTGAAAATTATGAAGTTGTAAGCCGTCTGTATTAGACCAATACATGAACTCTGACTTCTTCAATGTTTATTACATAGGACGTTAAAATTAAGCGCTTCAAGCAATTACAAGCAAAGAACAACTTTAAAATTGAGAAAATTATGAAGACTCAAATTTACCATAATCCAACCAAAAAAAAGTCAAAGGATGAAGTAATAAAAAACAGGGCATTTCAATCTCGGGCTGGGACAACCCCTTCTCACAAACCCACAAGTGACTTTCAAACAATCCAACCACTTTAGATTTCTTGAAAACCAAATCCACATTTATTTAACATATGAAAATTATCCATTGATTTGAATTATTGTGTTTTTTTTTTTTTTTTTTTTTTTTTTTTTTTTTTTTTTTTTTTTTTTTTTTTTTTTTTTTTTTTTAATAAAAACTGGCCCCATTTTTTCTGCCAACTTGCGTTCCCAGCTTCCTCCATCCTTTATCCAAAAACCTGCCACAACTTTAGTAAAACTTGTTTTCAAGACCTTATATTTTGTTTTCCAACACTTGAGTTAAATCAAAACTTGATCACTTTGTGAAATCCTTCAAAAACCTTGGTTGACATGCTTAATTATAAATCAT
Source organism: Geotrichum carabidarum (assembly GCA_030556585.1). NCBI lineage: Eukaryota > Fungi > Ascomycota > Dipodascomycetes > Dipodascales > Dipodascaceae > Geotrichum > Geotrichum carabidarum. Next base: position 83,679 of record JAKTUH010000083.1, read on the forward strand.
TTGTACAGATAATGACAACCACAAATCAGTTTGTTTCAAGAATTACTCCTGATGGCCCAGTTGGCTAAGGCGCGAGACTGTAATGGTACATTGTAATCTTGAGATCGGGTGTTCGACTCACCCTCAGGAGACTTCTTTTTTTTGTTTTCCCTCTCAATCTTTGACGTACATTTGACAAGCAAAAGATACGCCGTCTGTGTTTATTTTTATTCATGAGAAATTACTTGGCAATAAGCTTTTAGTGTTGACATTTTTATTCGTTTTGGCCAGAAATAGGCGGGCGGCTATAGTTCGAGGTTCTGGAGTGAGTTCGTAGGTTGGGGGAAGGATTTATTTTTGGAACCGAACGTATGATATATTATATTAGAAATTAAATTCAAACTAATGAAGTGTATATAGGCCGAAAAGAAAACTACGGGCTGTTCTATTTTGAAGTTAACAGCAAAGCGTGGGGAGGGCCTGGAAAGAATGGAGAAGAAAGAGGAAAAGCTTCCAACTAAAACGAACTTTTGAGATCTAAAAGTATAAATAAAGTTGAAATAAACCATTTAGTGTAGGATTATGAAAAGGGTTAACTTGGAAATAAAGCATAGAAGTTAGGGGTGTGACTCAACCATCAGACGGCTCAAGCGAAGAAACAGGTTACAGGGTCTGAAAGAATCGACGATGATATATCGTAAACTGCAAAGTAACGGGGCAGAGCTAACATGGACCAGACAACCACGCTCTGTCAAATTTATGTAGAGTTGATATTCAACAGGGGTTTGGAAAGCGGTGAAGACGGGCTTCTTTTTGTTTCAGCAGTCAAGAAACAGGTTTCGTTCTAACAAATATTCTCGAGTAGTTATTGCGTAGTATTGATTAGAAAAGATCAGAGTGCAGCGGCAGTATTACAGTACGCCTACTGTTTCACCAGCATAGGAGGTCTGCAGGACTGGCTGCTCAGCCGTGAACTATGAATTAGTACAAGAAACCTAAGTAAAACCCAGCGGAGAACCCAGCGGAGAACCACACAGTCTTACTTTATGTTTCTTTCATATCTTTTTCCTTTGTACCTACTTTTATTAATAATTTTTTATATTTTTTATTTTTCGTCACTTTCCATTTTATGATGCGAATGTAGTCTGCGTCAGTCAGCAGCAGAGTGCCCAGTAGAACAGAAAAATAATGTCTGCTGCACCAGTCTAACTTTTTTTTATTAAATTTTTTTAAAATGATTTGAGCGTATATATATGCCGCCAGTTGGATACGCATGTATTCCTATCTATAGATGCAGATGCGCATACTCTTTTCAAAGCCCATTGGCTGAGTTTTGTTTCTAAGCTTACCTGTAACTCGTAAAGTTTTGAACTGCTTTCTTTTTTAATTTTTTTTCTTCATACTGCCCACCTGAAAATTCTAAAAAAAACAAACAAAAGAAAGCCGGATCTTGTGTCAGAAGCCTTTATTTTTTGTCATAATCTTAGAAGTGTACCTTATTCTGAAAGTTGGCACATATGTGCGGTAAGGTATCAGCTGTTTGAAGACTGGCAAAGGTCTGAGCTGGAGCAAGGGACCTTTGTAAAAGCCTGGCTTTGAGTCTTGAACGGGGAAAGATCTGATATCAAGTTTGTGAACCTTGTAAACAATCAGAATTCAAAACCTGAAATAAAAAAGAAGAGGTAAAAAAGCCAAGTTAGATCTGGAGTTAGAATTTTGACGATAATAATGTAGACTGAGATGTCGAGGTTGCAGCATGAGTTCTAATTGAGATTAAGAGCCTTTTTTTATTGATGTTCTCTTTTGGACCTGATGATCTATTTACTTGTAAGGTTCTTTGTATACTTGTGAAAATGTGAATTTGTAATATTGGCAAATAGGGCTAGCGAATTTCAAACTAATCTGGGGAAGACGTAGCCACTCAAGCTTGAGTTGCAACCGACTCATTTCAAGCGTTTCATGCATTGCAATCCCCCAAATGCTTTGATTATTGCCCAACTACTTATAAGCATTCAAACACTCAAGTACTCGAGCAGGTTTCCATTCTTGCAAAAGTACTCCAGTCCTTCATCATTCCACCAAATTCTCAAGCAGCGTCAAAGGTTTAGCTGCTATACACAAGCAAAAACCTATATTATTGCAGTTCTTGTAAATGTAAATGCATCTGTTTCTGCACCTTCCCATTCATTGTTACTGCTACCTGGGTCATGTGTACATGTGCTTGATATATATATAGAAAGCTCAAATTCCTATTCGCTTCCTTTATTACTCTGGTCAAATTACTCTAACTTAAACGATTAACCTTATCAGAGTACGTGTTAAAAGTAGATTTTTTTTTTGAAGGCCGGGAATGTTTGAGTATCCAAGAATACAGTGAAACGGTCTAAATAGCCAGCTGTCTTGATATCAGTAGACAATTGGATTGTGATTCATGATAGAGAGGAGACAGCCTTATATTGTACATAATCATTTATACTGAGCTCTTTTTAATCGTCTAGCCCATAGCTTTTGATCTTGTGGTCCAAACTATCGTCGACCAGTTCACTTCTATCCCTGTTTAGCATCATATCCGCCAGTTACTATCTGTCTAGTGGTATCAGCCTTGCAGAATTAGCTATATATATGGCCCACGGGCCTCCCTCCAATCTATTTTTAAGTCAGGCCAAAAGCCTAAAATATTAAAAAGCGAAACCAAAGTGGCGTGTGAGTTGCAGCGAGCAGGTACCGCTAGCTACCATGCACTGTGTACAAAATGTACAGACTCACGATTGGTCCTAATAGTGCTGATAGTGCTGATACAAAAGTAAACAGTACATCTGAATCTAAACCTATATTACTGTGCCAAAGTTCGATCAAGTCCTGTTATAAAAGAAACATTCACCCACAAACCTAGTCAAATCTAGCGCTCGCCACGAACGCTAAAGTAAAATAAAAATAAAAAAAAGGATTTCTTTCATGTTATTAAAAATAGCAAAGGCCCCATATATATGTGAGCACGAAATGGAGCGTCGTAAAGCCTAAAGCACACCGAAAGTGCCTCCTCATGCACTGCACTGATGCACTGAACTATCAGAGCTTTCCCACCAGCGGTTTCTTTCCACTTTACTTTGTTGAAATAAAAATGGTCACGTTACTGCGTCACCATCATGAGTATTATAAGGTCCATAAACAATTGGGCCACCAACTCCAGATATGTATATAAATATATTTGAATCTACTAATCTTATAATAATTGGCTGTTTTCATAGATATCATCAAGTGCCAAACGCATGCTCTTTTGATGGGAAGAAAAGGCAGCTGCTGTAGTCTACATTTTCCACTGCCACACAAGAGTAGGCATCTACTACCACACCTCGATATTAAAACAATAGGCTGTCCGACGGGGTGGACGGCAAAACGGCTTGCAGAGAGCGGTATTTATATTTGGGGGGGTTTTTTTTGGCTAATTAAGGGCAGGCGTGGCCGTGTAGCGGCTCGAGTGGCCCGTAGATGCACAAAATCATGGTAACACAAGACCCAATCTCTCTATAGAACTGACAATACCCAAACATCAATATGGCTATTAATCTCAAGCCTCGAGATCTTTTTTATTTTGAGCTCTTTGACTTGAATAATTTCTACGACGTTCCTTCTACAATTGACTTGGACCTCTCTAATGGCCGATAGGCAAAAACTAAAACCGTTTTTTTATTATTATTATTATTATTATTATCGTTATCATTGCTATTTATTACCTTCGGGTTAGTTTATTTCTTTCTTTCAAGAGAGAAACCTCCAACAAAACACGTTGACTTCAAGCTAGCCAGAACAGATCTAGGAGACTGTGTTTTGACTCTAGTCTAATTGTTATATGTTATAAGTGATGATATAGATGGTAGTAAATATGTTGAAAGAAATCCCGTAATTTTTTACCTCTTTTTTTGCTTGAAAAATTCATGTTTTTCCTGGTTTACAATGCAGATATAAACCATATCTATCGCTTATAAAAGCTATATTTATCTGTGCAATGTCCAAAGACAGCACCTTGCATCTTCTTCAATTGATATCGATCTCTTTTAATATTTTGGGTTTGTGCCTTCTTTACCTTGTTTGATTTCTTTGCTTCTGACCCAAGGATTTCCATTGCCGTTTCTTTCCATTCTTTCCTGGTTTGAAGATTTACCTTTCTTCCATCAGACCTTGGACCCTATAGACCCTGTTTCATGACTCAAAGAGGGATGTCCAAATGGGTGAG